>JAHXMU010024027.1:0-16493 GCA_019455685.1 Philornis downsi | reverse complement strand
CTTCAAAGTAGCAAGAAGGATACATTTGACCCAAACAAAAGGGGGAAATGTTTAATTTGCTCTAATTCATTATGAGGGCAAGTGGTGGAAATAAAAGGCAACTTTATAATAAAACATATATAAAGGATTTCTAGTTTCAGTAATGTTTCCATTAAAACATTTCTGTTGAGTTGTTCACCATTTGCGACTTTGTTTGTTAAGGGCTTCATTTAATTTGCTTTACAATTTAGTGAATTTGTTGAATGGGCTGGATTATTGCCCAAATGACTACTTAATATGTGGGCTCATCAGACTTTTTAAAGGTATTTGTTGAAAATTTGTTGTTGGCATTTACCTTGACCTTAATATGTTGGGGCAATACAGTTTAGCCAGATCAATAGCTTTGTGAACACATATGTTCTTATATTATTAGGGACGTAATAATTCGGAGAAATGTGGAATTGTTTAATATACGAAATATGCTAAAAGTACTTTTATTACATTAATGGTTTCCGTAAAGCAGGAAGTCATAAAAAAAGATAAAAACTTATAAGAAATTCTAATAGCTAGAAACTGAGAGTATGCAATACTCTGATCTCAATGAACTTAATTCGGATACAAATATTTTTTTACTTGACAGTATCTTTTCCATTTGTATGATTTTTGAACTTCCATAGGATAAATAGAATTCAACAATTTTTATACATTCAATCGAATGGAATCCAAGTGAAAATCATTTAATGGGGAAAAATTTCAACATACTGAAAGTCGATTGAGATTAAATAAGTCGATTGAGCGATGGCCGTCTGACTGGTGGACACTATAGCTGTGGTAGGTCTTTATGAAACTTCTAAAAACTAATATTTTATTATCTACTTATTTTATTGTTGTCGGAGATTTCAAATGGGCAACTCCTTTTTGCACCCTCTTTACAAATTGTCTGAATTTTCAAAATTTAATTTTTTTCTGTAACTCCCAACTGGTAGACCGCAGCAAGTTAAATTTTATCCAGTTTATTATTTCGAATAAAATCCGAAAAAAAAATGGAATGCCTAACTTTCCACTCAAATGACAGATTTAACCCTTATAATTTTATGTTCACATCTTCCGTTGAGTTGCACGAAATTTAGTTTAAAAAGTAGATGTAAAATTTCGAATATATAGTATAAATTTGTCATCTGTATAAGAAGCACTGGAACTGGCTTACGGTAGATTGGTCGATTTTCTTCATATTCTGTTTGTTCAGTTCAAAATTACAGAAAACAAATATCTCATTTTGGTAAAATAGCCAATTAATAAGAGTACAAGTACAATAAGGACAGACCAATCAATACCCAGTTTCCCCAGTTTCAATCCCGGCAACAATCCGGCGGAGGAAGTTTCCTCACAATTAACGATTGTTGCCATGTCTACAGCCAGTCATTCTGGCGGACGAAACTACAGTTTGAGAAAGAAAATGAAGGTTATCGCCAAGTCCACTCCTCTTCTTCTTCTTCTTATGTGGCGACTGGAATAGATAGCCTTATCTATTATACGCCGCCCGTAGAAAATAATTCCAGGCGCTTCGATCTTCGGCGCTTTTCCTCCAATTCGTTACACCAAGCTTAGATAATATTTCAGAAACTTGGTCCTTCCAACGGAGTTTTGGTCGCCCTCTTCTGCGCCGTCCATCGAGTTCGTTGTCGAAAACTTTCCATGCCGGAGCATTTGGGTCCATCCGCACAACTTGACCCAGCCAACGCAACCAATCACTGTATATTAATGCGTTTGACCACGTCGATGTCGGCATATAGGTCACACAGTTCATTGTTTATGCGACGTCGACACTCTCCGTCAACGATGAAGGGCCCATATATTTTCCGGAGTATTTTCCTTTCGAAAACTGCCAGTACTGATTCATCTGATTCATTCTTCAATTTATTGAACATCGCCATTCTACACAAAAACAATTTCGAGATGATTAACGAGAACTGTTGGAGTTAACGATGATCTTTCTTGAAGGCATTCCGAACAGGGGGGTATCGTTTCGTATACCAGGAGCTGTAAGTATTGCTATTTTCACGAAATTTTCTCTCAGCACCGATTTCCTCGACAAAGACCCTTTAACATGAAAGGATGATCTTGAATATAAAAGTACAGGTGAAAAACTTGAAAAGACAGTTGTTGTGCATGACGTTGCAGAAAGAGGTGTCAAACTCATTCAGGATTATAATAACATTCTCACAAGAGATGAAGCTGAAAAACAATTTGTTTTACAAATCGTTGCCAGAGATCGTAAAAATTACCCAACTGTTACCAAATCTTCTCTTACGAAAAAATAACGTTCATTGTTCTTTCATTCATATAATGTTTTCATTTATGGAAATTATTGTTGTAAATAAAATGCATTAATCTTATACATAGAAGTAATATACGTTATTATATATATAAAACCAGTTAGTTTTTCAAGTTATATCTGGAATTTTTGAAACTAATTTTTGGAACTAAAATTTGATTAAGAATATTTTTTTGGGATAGCATGGATGTGTCCACATAAATTTTTCCAAGAAAAATACTGTATTTTTATAGGAATTAATCATAGTGTTACTATGTTACAACTTTAAGCCGTTTGATGGTCGCCTTAAAGTTAACCGATTAAGCTGAAATTTTGTACAGAACGTTTTTTTTTTGTTCATTGAAACAGGATCAGAGTTTGGGAGCAGCAAAAATCTAATATTCGATAGTTTACTTATAAGGACCGGCCTTTATTCATTCATCGGTTTCAAAACCGCCGGTCTGGCAAGACTGCCATTTGTCATACCTCTCATCTGTCGTACTTGTCCTCTGAAATGTTATTTATTTAGTGAAAGATTTGCCATTCACGAATATGGATCGTTAAACATCCAATGAACGCGTTAAAAATAGTTAAGTTTTCTGCAAATATGGTGACTGGGCATTTTTCGGGTATTACGGGGTGAATATGGTCGTCATAATCGATCTACTCTGCAAGGAATTGGCAAGATTATGTAGAAATTTGAAGAGACAGGAAGCGTTATAGATGTGGTCAGACCTGTGAATTAACGCAATGTATGCACTGCCGAAATTTCGCTTTTGTTAGAGAAAGTGTGGCGGATAATCTAAACCAATTCAGAGCGCTATGGCCGCAAGATAGCCAACTTTTTTGGCCAATAATTGAAAATTATGAATTGGACGATATGTGATTTCAACAAGAAGGTGCAACAAGTCACACAATACGACCGATTTTGGATTTATTGCATGAGGAGTTTCCGGAAAGCTTAATTGGCCATAAAGAGTATGCGATTTAACGCTGTTAGACTTGCTTTTGTGGGGTTACGTCGAAGACCGTGTTTACGCCGATAATCGTCAAATGTTGGAGCATTTGAAAACCAACATTTGTCATGTTACCGCTGAGATACCGCTGGAAATGTGCAAAAAAGTGAGCGAAAACTGCCTCAAAAAAATCCACTGCTGCAATCATCCCAGAGGCGGCCATTTAAATTACATTTTATTTCGTACATAACGGCAAGGATTATAACGGCAAGCATTATAATGAAATAAAAGTTTCATCGGAATCATACGTGTTTTATTTAACTTTACTTATGAAACCGAAAAATGCATAACCCGGTGCGTTAAGGGTTTGATAAGGTAGTGTCTATGAAATGGACAGCATTGTGGCGTTTCTTCTGATACCTCCCTTACATTGGCTGAGATATACCTTAGTCAGTTCATTTGATTGAAAATTTCTTTCTTTTGGACAGCATTGCGGCGTTTCTTCTGAAGCCCCCCCCCCCCCTTGTATTGGTTGAAGATATACCTTAGTCAGTTCATCTGACTCAAAATTTCTTTCTTTTGGACAGCATTGCGGCGTTTCTTCTGATGCCCCCCTTGTATTGGCTGTAGATATACCGTAGTCAGTTCAACTGACTCTAAATTTCTTTGCTGTGTTCAGTATATGTTGAGCACACATGAAAGGTTGACGCCAGAAAATCGAAAATATGCCATATTTTTCAGTTTTTTTTTTTTTTGATAAGAGAAAAAACGTATACCAGGCTACTGAAAATGTGAATAGTGTTCATTGTCCTGATACTGTAGCAGCCAATCACGTGCAATGGCTTTGTTGGTTACATTCCAGTCTAGTCTGACCGTCATGTAAGTTCTCTATTGATTCCCCAGGGGCTAAATGTTGCATAAGAAATGGTTTAGATCCTTTTGAATAAAACTGGATATACAAAAAACAAAAAAAAAGAAGCTTGGTTGGGAGGTTCTTACGGATTCACCTAATAGACTGGGAGCCAAGTGTTTATCACTTATTCTTGTCTAGAGCAAATCAGTTCGTAAAGTGAAAGCTTGCCTCAAGAGAAATCGACTGTTCCTGTTTGTTGCCAATAGAAAAGAGTGATTCTATAATACCTATAGAATTATAGTGGAATTACCTTCAAATTGTAAATAAGTTATTGAGCAAAATTGTGAATATTTGATCTAAATTGTGTCATTCTACTATGATCATTTTCAGTTGACGCTGCCGTAAATGGCCTACTTTTTATCATTAGTCACCATGTGCTTCAGGATTGAGTGGAAAACTACCGCAAAATCTCTCTGCTGCAACCAATCCATTTAAATGCCATGGCATTTCGTACACAATAGGAAGGTCAAGACATTATAGTGCTATAAAAGATTCATCAAAATCATAGCTTTATGTGTGTGTTTTTTTAACGTGACCTTTGAAACCAAAAACTGGATAATGGATAAATGGGGCAATTGAATGAAAGACATAAATATAGCAGATAAATGTTAAGTTAGGGTAAGTTTGGTTTACGAATTGCGACTTACAGGGAAAAATTTAATTTCAATAAATCGATCAATTTGCAAAGGAGGAATCAGAAGAAATGTATCGGTGTCTTTTTTTTATATAACAACAACAAATTTTTATTATTAAACTGTACAATACTGCAGAATAATAATATACATATTAATATAAGTTTTAACAAGTTACGCCCCAGCGTCGAAAATAGACATTATAGAGGCAAGTTGGCAAATTGCTGCAATATATTAACAGTTCGCCTACGGAAACTTGGTCCATGAGATTTTTTATGCTTTAATTCAAGCTTTTTTTTATCCAGCCATATTTAAATAGATCTAAACGTTTTTTTTTTCTGCGAATTGCTTAGCTCTTGGACAATTGTAATACTGCATGGCTGCATTTGACGATTTCCATTACTTTGTCGACATTTCCGAAATTGCGCGTCCAGAGCATGCTGTATCCGTGACATTTAAGTTGCCAGAGTGAAGTCAATGACACCAAAATTACGAATAATTGGATCATAAATCATCCTCACATACAAAATCATAATCACATTTTCAGCCATTTGACTTACATTTTCATTTTAACGGATGAAAAACTGTAAAATAAGGCGCATTTTATCTTTGTTGGCGTTCATTTTTGACGCACTTTCAAACAATACTGAATCAATCAATTACAGAACACTTTTAGTAGCCTTTCGTACACGAAATTTTGTCTTTTGAATGCCATTTAGCGTAAACCAATTGCATTCTTACAACGCGAGATATAGAATACTAAATTGATGTATTAGCAAAATAATGGGTTTATTTCCACTCTACCTTTTATATATCAATGTACTGTATTTGAAAACAGGACGTTAGATGCAGAATAAAACGAAGTGCCTACCTTTTTTTTGCGTCTAAGCTGTAATTTGTCAACATCGCGGTTCGTTGAAACCTATGATGGAAGATATCTGACATTCGTATAAAGCCAAACTTTTGGCGCCTCAGCCAATGGAATAGAAAGGCATTCTGTGTATGTTTGTTCCCTCCTATCGCTGTTTAAAAATAGAATTTCGCACCATTTACCTGTTGGAGCCACAAATAATGACACTGACTCATTACAATGGTTAGTCAACAGCACTGAGCGCTTCCAAATATCATCTGTGCCATTTATTGATATGAATGCATATTTATGGCTGTAAAGGGGGCAAAAGCAAGCTCAGTTCACCCCTTAAGGTGACTGGTATTGAGTTAAAAGCATAGATATGCTTAATGACTTGAATTGTTCATAAACACCCGTGGTGTTGGATAATTAATTTTAGATGCATATAGATGGCATTACACCCCTTACCAATTTTTACAGCTCTGGAATGCTATCAATCATCGCAAATTGGTTTTTCAATAAGTGCTGTTATTACATATATAATATCACCCCCTTAATTTTTGTGGTAAATGCAGTCTCATAACTATTTTAATAATAACTTTTGTAAAATTCCTTTCACCTCCACTCTCTCGTCCTGTAGTTGTGCTGTCATTGCAATGTGGATGATGTTGCGCCTCAATTGAAATATTATTCCAACTGATAAATGACGTGATTGTGCGGCCTGGAAACCGCATTCTTGAATGCGTTTTGATTGAGTGGTTAATACTTTTTGGTTGGGCGAAAGAAATCATGAACAATGCGTGCTCGGGGTGAATATTAACTAATTGACTATGATGCTGCCTTTAATAGATGACCACAAGGATAACGATGGATATGTGTAGTTATGCATGCCGTGTCAAACTCCTTTCTAAAAATATTCATGCTGAGATTGCGGTCAGGGTGTTAATAATGAAATAGAAGGAAAGTTATAATTTCACCTCACGAAGAGACGATGGACAATCATTTTTCTTTTGCTAATAAAACTGTGAAGAGTCATTAGAATTTCATAACGTTTTCAAAACATCATTATAATTAAATCTTGCCTTGGACACAAACACCATCAATGCCGTTAATGTCCGGTGAAAGCTTTTATATCCAGTCTTTTTCCCCGTTGGCCCTGCTGCTCTCAATGACCTCATTGAAGCCATATTTATCAGTAGCTGAATATTAATATATTTATGTATAAAGTATTCTAAATTAAATCAACTATTCCATTGGTTTTATGAATAATTTCCTTAAGGACTCTTTACAGTGGTGAATGGCTGTGGCAGTAAGGGGATGCTTATTTATTTTCTTAGTCTTAGGGGGGAGAGCAGAATATTTTCGAGACCAATTTACATTTCATTTTTGCCTCTATTTGGCAACAACTCAAGAACGTTTGAAAAATACTAATTTTAACGTAGGTTACTTAAGCAGCAAAAGTTACTCTGCACATTTCATTCAATTGAATAATAAACAGTGCATCCTTGTTGGTTTTTGCTAATTTATCGTTCAAAGATGGCCATAAATTAATTTTTCATTATGTGAGAAAATTTAGTACTCACGATTTTTTTTTTCTTTTTTGCGCCCAATTCCTCTACTCCTCTCTGAAATGTGTCATTTTTTGTAGCGTTTCATTTGGCTTTTCAGGCATTTCGTGCTCAAGTCATTTCTGCTCCATTGAGTTTCCATTATTTATAAATGGAATATTATAAGAAGCGGCAAAGTAACAAAATGATGATGCAAATGTTTAAGATTTTAATTAAAGTGAAAGTACTTCCCGCGTATACTTTGTCACTGCCAACAAAGCCATCACATCAATGAATATGCTAAATCGTTTTATTTAATTAACATTAAAATGAAAATTTTGATTACGGCCCTGCATCATTGTGCCCTACACAAAGTAGCACTTCTCTCCACCATTTATGTTGTCACCATCCTTGCGATGAGGTGGCTTTTTGATGATTCGCAGAACAGGCCAAATCTGCAGATAACGCCGTTGGTTTGTTAAAGGCCATAAATAAATGAAATGAAACGTTGAATAACGAATCCCTGAGATTTTCGCAAGTGATAGAGATTAATAAGATGTCTCTATGGTGATAATCGTATAGACTTTGTAATAGTCATGGTACCTCATGGCCCAAGTGAATGCGAATGTGAATGTCACAGTGGCTGCAACGAATTAAAAACGCTCTCCGGGTGTAGTTAGCTTTTGTGGAACCTAAAATTTTACTAATTCAATTGAGGTCATCTGCAGCGTTGCAGCGTTGTTCCAGGGTCGTGTTAAGCTCATCGCCGTGGGAGACAAGCGCTCTGTTCAGTGCTATATTGCAGCTCTGAAGAAGATGGGTGAGGTGTGGCCAAGGGCAGCTATGAGGACATCCCGACCCGACCCGTGGCACGTCCATGGATCCACTTCACAACTGGAAGATAGGTCGATTGGATGAGGAAGATGGGGCTCGCAGGCATGTGGTATTTATTTTAAATGCCGAGTCCTTCCCGTGTCTCTTCGAATCCAAGGGTCTGCTGTCTTACGGATTCAGCCGTAATCCAACTGAAGGTCTACAATAGTGACAAGGGATGCCAACTGACAGATTTGAAGTAATATTCGTGTTATTCATCAAGCTGTGAGCACGACTATGGAACCTAATTTGCTTAAAGAAACGGAAAAATCTTTACAATTTCAAAAGCCTTGACAGACGGGGATGATAGGATAAATTAAAGTCTTATTTCGAAAAAAAAATATATATATATTGACAAATTAATTAGCAAACCCCACAATATTTTATCGTTATAGAAACGAAAGTAAACCGGACCACCACATAAAATTTAGTCAGTTGAACTGCCTCACAAAAACTTGCTTTGGCGTAAAAGCATGATGAAGGTGATCAGAAAAAATGGCATAAAGTTTAGTTTACTAAATCCTTGATGCTGGCTAAGTTGAGCTGAATTTAGTGCTATTGAACGAAATATATACAAATCTGACAATAAATTTATAAATTTATAAATAAATGCCGAGTGGGATAAATTTGATGGAAATCAACTGAGAAAACGTGGTTATCCGGGCAACTTTTTTTAATGTGTCAATTTTATGGAACACAAATATTTATGAAAGTGCAGTCTACTAATTAGGAATTAGACAGAAAAAATTCAATTTCAATTAATCTATCAATTTATATGAGAGGTACAGTAAAGGGTATGGTGATATCTTCCATTCTTATTCTAAGAACTTAGTTTATCAAACGCATGATATGTGTTAAATTTGACGGAATTCAGAATAACTGTTTGAATGATTTGGAAGATATCATAAGGCTTATGGTTACCTGGCCGATTTTTATCACTTATACAGAGAATTTTAGTCCAAATATTGGAAAAAATTCTAGACTAGACTGCAGCTTTGTAAGTACAAAATATATAGGAAAAACTAAATTTTGGAAAAATGGACAATTTGTGTAAGAGTTGCCAAAAGGAGAGCGGCATTTTCGACCATTTTCATGTCAAGTCTTTAGTTTGGCTAATGTTCAATGTGTTACAAGTTAGATTAAATTTGGCGTAACTACGTAAAAATTATAAACCTAAAACTATATATGTCTTAGATTGGGTTAACTATTTAAAAATTATAAACCTAAAAATACATATGGAACCCATATATTTGCATCATTCCACAACATTTGTTATTTTTCTCTACTTTGTATTAGAAATCAGTACAATAAACGAAAAATTGAAATACTAAATTAAACTTCAGAGAGTAGAAGTACAGGGTGGCGCAATAGAACGTGCATATTGCATCATCTTTTTTTGCGGGGTAGAAAAGGCGCGGCCTACATCGTTGGGTTGGCGGGCTCATGGAGTTTTAGTTGCTATGAATCACTTCGACGGGAAGCGTCGGGCATTTTGCGTGCGCGCATTTTACGAGAACTCCCGTTCATATATTGCTACTATTCGACTATATTGTGCTGAATATGGACTACGGCGAATTAGTGAAGCTCCGAGTGGGTAAAGCGTTTTGAAGAGACCGGTTCAACATTTAAACCCAAGAACCAAGAACATCTAGGACCGAAGACAATGTTGAGAGAGTTATGGAGTCAGTACGAGGAAATCCACAAATGTCGACTCGCAAGGGATCGTCTGTCTTACAATTATCGCGACGAAGTTTGCAACGAATTTTAACATTGGATCTTAAACTGCGTCCATATAAGCTGCAATTAACACAAGAATTGAAAGAGTCTGACTTCATAGCAAGGCTCGCATTTGCTAATGAAATGCTTAATCGATTTTCCAATTTTGACAATATCCTTTTCTCTGACGGGGCTCATTTCCTTATGAATGGGTTCGTAAACCGTCAAAATTGTCGTTACTGGAACGGTGAAAATCCCAAAACCAAACACCAGAAACCATTACATAGTCCTAAAGTGACAGTATGGGCAGCAATCTTTGGCAGAGGAATAATTGGTCCTTTTTTCTTCGAAAATGTGCGGGCCAAAACGTCACGGTTAATACGGAACGCTATGTTGAGATGTTGGACGGATTTTTGGCTCCAGAAATTGAAAGTTCAAGAATAGTGAATTCCAGAACTTGGTTTCAGAACTTGGAGTGCCGTCGTAGAGAGGGTCACCATTTAGATGATGTTATTTTTAAAAAATAAACTCCATTTATTACTCTACAATGACTTAGATTTATTTTAACCATACCTTTCGTATTTATTTTTTAATTCATTTTTTAAATATGTACGTTCTATTGCGCCACCCTGTACATAGGAAGAACTGAAATAAGTCAATTCGTTTTCGAAGGCACCGCAAGGGGGAGTTCGATGTAGCCCATCTACAACCTTCGATTGTGGTCGGGCAAAATATTAGGCTGTGAAAAGTTTAAGTTTACGTTTCATACAGATTTGCGACCGCTTTCGTGTCTAACAGCGGCGGACGAAAGAAAATCGCTCAATCGACTTCAAAAGTCATGAAATGCATTTGGTCAAAAAAGCACCTGCGACAAGGCTTCCTTTTCCGTGTTATATTTTTTCCGTATCAAACGCTACATACCTTCATTCCTTCAGGTGGTGGTATAGAAATAGTTTCTATTTGCTTTAGTTTCTGGGCATAACAGTAACAAATTTTTTGTATAGAAGTTGTATTACATTCTAAAGGCTGTCCCAACAAGAACGCAAAATTTAAATTTGGCGCCATTCGAAGTGCCATTGTTGGACATTTGAACATTGTTTGTTAGTAGAAGGTACGAGGTTAGTAAAACTGGAGCGCTACACGAATGAACAACGCATTCTCATTGTGAAATTGTTTTATCAAAATGATGAAAGTTTTGCGCCTTCAATTCGCAAATTGCGATCAATTTGGGGTCACAATAATGCTCCAAAAGAGTCAACTGTAAAGAGATTAATGGATAAATTTGCCAAAACTGGGTCTGTTAGTGATGTAAACACAACAACGCGCTATACGTGATGATATCGCTCAAACTCCATCCACCTCAATCAAACACTGAGCTCAGCAAATTGGTGTCTCCAAATCCACCCTGCAGCGAATTTTGACGAAAGATTTGCATCTTCATGCATACAAAGTTCAATTGACTCAGGAACTGAAGCCAGCTTACCATGGACAGCGAAGGGAGTTCGTTAATTGGGTATTGGAGAGACGTTCATGAAAATGCTGATGTTGCCGATAAAATCATTTTCAGTGACAAGGCCCACTTCCATCTTGATGGCTTCGTCAATAGGCAGAATTGACGCATTCGGGGTGAGGAAAATCCTCGAGTGATTCACGAGAAGGAAATGCATCCTCAACGTGTCACTGTGTGGTGTGGATTTTGGGCTGGAGGAATCATTGAACCTTTTTTTTATGAAAATGAGGCGTGTCAAGCGCAAACAGTCAATGGTGTTCGTTATCGTGAACCAGTTTTTGTGCCTAGAATTGAAGAAATGAATGTGGAGGGCATGTGGTTTCAACAAGACGGCGCCACATGTCATACAGCCAGAGAAAGAATTCAATTGCTGCATCTGTTATTTAAATCATGCGTTCTTGTTGGGACACCCTTTATTTCCGTTTCATACATCACAATCGGATTTTGTGAGAAAAACTATTTATTTAATGAAACCATGCTTGTCATTTTCGGTTGGAATTCACTTTGCATTCTGTTGTTCTGCTTGAAAATATTTGTATATACGTTAGGTAATGTACTAATATTATCGATTCAGTCACAAGGTGATCTGAAAGTGAACATGTCCGGATTGATTGTTACTTAAGAAAAAAAAAACACCCGCTGGAAAAAGCTTCAATAACCCTTTCTATTTACAGGGTGGCGCAATAGAACGTGCATATTTAAAAAATAGATTAAAAAATATATACGAAAGGTATGGTTAAAATAAATCTAAGGCATTGTAGAGTAATAAATGGAGTTTATATTTTTAAAATAACATCATCTAAATGGTGACCCTCTCTACGACGGCACTCCTCTAACCGCAAACGAAAATTATTAAAAACTTTCATCAGTAATACTGGCGTAATGGTTGCCATTTCACCACGGATATTCTCCTTGAGCTGAACGATGTTTCTTGGATTATTACTGTAGACTTTGTGTTTGAGGTATCCCCACAAAAAAAAGTCAAGAGGCGTCAAGTGTGGACTACGTGGGGGCCATAGGATATCATCTCTTTTCGAAATCAGTTTACCAGGGAACAACTGCTTCACCACCGCCATGGAGTCATTTGGTGTGTGACAGGTAGCTCCATCTTGTTGGAACCAAGTTCTGGAATTTACTATTCTTGAACTTTCAATTTCTGGAGCCAAAAATCCGTCCAACATCTCAACATAGCGTTCCGTATTAACCGTGACGTTTTGGCCCCGCACATTTTCGAAGAAAAAAAGACCAATTATTCCTCTGCCAGAGATTGCTGGCCATACCGTCACTTTAGGACTATGCAATGGTTTTTGGTGTTTGATTTTGGGATTTTCACTGTTCCAGTAACGACAATTTTGACGGTTTACAAACCCATTCATAAGGAAATGAGCCTCGTCAGAGAAAAGGATATTATCAAAATTGGAAAATCGATTAAGCATTTCATTAGCAAATGCGAGCCTTGCTATTAAGTCGGACTCTTTCAATTCTTGTGTTAATTGCAGCTTATATGGACGCAGTTTAAGATCCAATGTTAAAATTCGTTGCAAACTTCGTCGCGATAATTGTAAGACAGACGATCCCTTGCGAGTCGACATTTGAGGATTTCCTCGTACTGACTCCATAACTCTCTTAACATTGTCTTCGGTCCTAGATGTTCTTGGGCGACCATTTGCTTGTGGTTTAAATGTTGAACCGGTCTCTTCAAAACGCTTTACCCACTCGGAGCTTCACTAATTCGCCGTAGTCCATATTCAGCACAATATAGTCGCCTAGTAGCAATATATGAACGAGAGTTCTCGTAAAATGCGCGCATGCAAAATGCGCGACGCTTCCCGTCGAAGTGATTCATAGCAACTAAAACTCCATGAGCCCGCCAACCCAACGCTGTAGGCGCCCCCCCCCCCCCCGCCCGCGCCTTTTCTACCCGGCAAAAAAGGTGATGCAATATCCACGTTCTGTTGCGCCACCCTTTATATATATATATATATATATATACATCATTTTATGTTGTTATTTGCTTTTACTGGATAGTTTTACTCGACAAACTTAATCGAAAGCCCAAATTTTTCATACATTTAATACAAATTTTTTAGAAATTTTACTAGTTTTGTGCATGAGAACGCTGTTTTAGTAAAGCTAGCATTTTGTGAAGAATATGACGTATTGAAACATAACCAGTAAACGATATTTAACATTTTACATCTAAGATAAAACATTTGAAAAGAAGTTCCAGACGATATTGAAGCCTTCGAGTGGAATTTCATTTTCATTAATTTGATTTTTTAAAAATGTCATTTTTCTTTTGTTTTTGTATGAGAAAGTGTAGTTCTTAAGGTACTAATTTGTTTAAATTGATTTCGTTTTCAAAAAAAAACAATATTAATTATTTATTAATTATAGATTTTTGTACTTTCGTTGAGATTTATACTTAATACTATTCCAATTTTCGTCTTCATAAACAGCGAATAAGGTACCAATTGTGCACTGTGTCCTCACTTTCCGTGACAACCAAATTTAATGACATCATTCAGCTTGAATGTAGCGAAAGCTGTAACTCTTTTGCAGCTCTTTTATTAAATTTTTCTTTTATATAGCAACAACAAAAGTTAGAAAAGCTGCTTGCCTAATTACGTCTCACAGATAAAAGTATTATATTTTGCTTACTTTTATGGTTGCCACAGTGACATTAGGAAAATAGATATTCACCCTTTTGTCAAGTCATTGCCCAGCCACCAAACTTTGACGGTTTAGCAATCGTCGTGCTGCTACCGCCACTGATTGTCATTCATTACAAAATGTTGCCGTCATCAGATTAGTTCACATTTAATCGAAATTTTCATAATGAGAATTTCTACTTTACAGTTTCTATATTGTAAACACAATGAATGAGCTGGATCCCAACTTGGAAGGGTAGGAGTGTATTAGAAAGTTATACTGTGAGTGCAAAAGAAAGAGACGTGTAACACGTGTGTACCTTAGCCGTTGGGGGGTTGGAGAGAGAGAGAGAGAGAGACTGAGCACATGTCTGTGTTTAGATTTAAAGCAACGTAATCAATTTAGTTTTCACGTTCAACGTTTGCCTTTGTCATTATTTAATTAAAAACTCAGGTAATTTGTTTTTCAAAGTCATCCCGACAAAGGCTGAGGCCAACAACAATACAACAATATACCAATACATCCGTATTCTGCTGATCATTACCATTCCGCAGCGAGATGATGATGTTGTCTTGGGGTGTATTCCCTTTCTGCTCTGTGAACTCCATCCATAATTCTTAAGCTTTTATTTTTACGACACTTTTTGTGTGTTTCCAATTTTCGTGTGGGTTCCTGCCACCATTTTGCTCTGCGTGTGCCTGTGTGTGAGTGTGTGAAGGAGCGAAAAGTCTTTATGGATGTATTGGTTGGTGACTTTTTGTGTATTTAATTAAAATACCGAAAGTGCCAAATATTAACTGTCGTTTAACGAAAAGTGCCAATGAATTAATTAATTTAAGTGAATGTCCAGAAAATGACATTTTGCAATTTATATTAACTGTCCCCAGCGCAGCACTATGAATTGAAAATGTGTTAACGTACGTTATCACAATATATTTTTATATTTTTAAGAACAAAGCGGAAATCGCACAAAATGCTTATTAGCGTGTCGAATGGAAAAGGAGATAGAGTGGCCTACGTTAATGAGCTCAGTAAGTGTCATTTTGACTTCAATTCTATCTTAATTGAATTTTTGATATGCGGAATTTGAAATAATAAACAAATATATTTAATATAATCGGCTTATTGTTCAACTTTATGACGTATTTGATGAGTTTCATTTACTTGCAATGTTTTACAAAATATTCAAAGTAATCTATTGCTTCGAAACTGTACGGAGAACTAAGGAATTGATATGAAAATCATAAACAAAATTGTGTAGTTTCCCCACATTTGAAATTTATCTTTTATATCATAAGGTAAATTAAGACAATTTGTGGCCCGGGGCAGACGATTATTAGATTAGAATTAAGCTCATCGTATAAAAATCGAAAAAAGTGCATATTTCAATTTGATTAGAAAACAATAAAGGAGTCTAAATTTTAAACTAAGTAATCTATTGCTTTCAAACCGCACGGAGAACTAAAGAATTGATTTGAAAAGCATAAACAAAATTGTGTAGTTTCTTAACATTTGAAATTTATCATGTATTTCATAAGGTAAATTAAGACAATTTGTGTCCCAGGATTTACCAGATGATTATTAGATTAGAATTAAGCTGATCATTTAGAAATCGGAAAAAGGTATTTTAATATGATTAGAAAACAATAAAGGAGGCTAAATTTTAAACTAAGATTGTCCCAACAAGAACGCAAAATTTAAATGACTGATGCAGCAATTGAATTGTTTCTCTGGCTGTATGACATGTGGCGTCGTCTTGTCGAAACCACATGCCCTCCACATTTCTTTCTTCATTCATTCATTTCTTCAATTTTAGGTACGAAAAAAACTGGATATCATTTCACAATAACGAACACCATTGACTGTTTGCGCTTGACATGCCTCATTTTCATAAAAAAAGGTCCAGTGATTTCTCCAGTCCAAAATCCACACCACACAGTGACAAGTTGGGGATGCATTTGCTTCTCGTGAATCACTCGAGGATTTTCCTCACCCCAAATGCGACAATTCTGCCTATTGACGAAGCCATCAACATGGAAATGGGCCTCGTCACTGAAGATGACTTTATCGGCAAAATCAGCATTTTCATGTTGTCCCTCCCATACCTAATTAACTAACTCCCTTCGCTGTCCATGGTCAGCTTTCTTCAGTTATTGAGTCAATTGAACTTTGTATGCATGAAGATGCAAATATTTCGTTAAAATTCGCTGCATACTGGATTTGGAGACACCAATTTGCTGAGCTCGGTGTCGAATTGAGGTGGATGGAGTTTGAGCGACATCATCACGTACAGCTGCGACATTTTCGGTCGATCGACCTGGTCGAAGGCGCGTTGTTGTCTTTAGATCACTAACAGACCCAGTTTTGGCATATTTGTCCACTAATATCTTTACAGTTGACTCTTTTGGAGTATTATTGTGACCTCAAATTGATCGCAATTTGCGAATTGAAGCCGCAAAACTTTCATCATTTTGGTAAAACAATTTCACAATGAGAATGCGTTGTTCATTTGTGTAGCGCTCCATTTTTACTAACCTCGTACCTTCTACTA
>JAHXMU010024022.1:0-17401 GCA_019455685.1 Philornis downsi | reverse complement strand
TCATAATCGACCTACTCTGCAAGGAATTGTCAAGATTATAAAGAAATTTCTAGGCATTGGAAGCGGTACAGATGTGGTCAGGCGTGTTTGTTAGTGAAATTGTAGCGGATAATACGAACTTCAATTACGATAACCGTCTCTTTTAGTGTGTAATTAAATATTATAAACTGGACAATATGTGGTTTCAACAAGACGGTGCCACGAGCCACAAAATACGACCAATTTTAGCTTTATTTCTTGAGAAGTTTCCAGAAAGCGATGTCTACAGTCCACAAAGATCATGCGATTTGACACCGTTAGATTTGTTTATTTGGGCTATTAAAGACCACGTTTACCCGGACAATCCCCAAACGTTGTTGGAGCATTTGAAAACCAAAATTTGTCAAGTTATCGCCGAGATGTCGCCCGAAGTGTAGGGAAAGTGGCCGAAATATACCTCAAAATGATTCAATGCTGCAACCAATCCAGATGCGGTCATTAAATAACATTGTATTTTGCACATAATAGCAAGGTCCAAGCATTATAATGAAATGAAAGTTTCATCAAAATCACATCTTTATGTGTGTTTGATTTATCTTTACTTTTGATGCCAAAAAATTGATAACCCGGTATATTCCTAGATTCGCATATTTCATTCCATTGCACTATACGATATTCAGTATACCTATAATATAGTGCAAAAAAGGCAAGGTTAAAAAAAAGGCATTTAGTACTGCGACTGAAAGTACACTGATCTGCCACGCCCCCTTGGCTACCACACATACAATGTAGTTGGTTTACCAAAAATCGTTTTTCTCTCTCTATATCCCAAACGGAAGACTTTAGAAAGTTAAAATTTTGCTTCTTTTATTGTGTTTTAATTCAGAGTATTATGTCGCGATTCGAAGTGTCATTACTTGACATTTGAACAACTGTTATTGTTTGCTAGTAGAAGGTACGAGGTTAGTAAAAATTGAGCGCTGCACGAATGAACAACGCATTCTCATTGGGAAATTGTTTTACCAAAATGGTGAAAGTTTTGTGGCTACAGTTCGCAAATTGCGATCAATTTGGGCTCACAATAATGCTCCAAAAGAGTCAACTGTAAAGAGATTAATGGATAAATTTGCCAAAACTGGGTCTGTTGGTGATGTAAAGACAACAACGCGCCTTCGACCAGGTCGATCGACCGAAAATGTCGCAGCTGTATGTGATGATGTCGCTCAAACTCCATCCACCTCAATTCGACACCGAGCTCACCAAATTGGTGTCTCCAAATCCACTATGCAGTGAATTTCGACGAATGATTTGCATTTTCATGCATACAAAGTTCAATTGACTCAGGAACTGAAGCCAGCTGACCATGGACAGCGAAGGGAGTTCGTTAATTGGGTATTGGAGAGACAACATGAAATTGCTGATTTTGCCAACAAAATCATCTTCAGTGAGGAGGCCCATTTCCATCTTGATGGCTTCGTCAATAGGCAGAATCGTCGCATTTGGAGTGAGGAAAATCCTCAAGTGATTCACTAGAATCAAATGCATTCTCAACGTGTCACTGTGTGGTGTGGATTTTGGGCTGGAGGAATCATTAAATCTTTTTTATGAAAATGATTCATGTCAAACGCAAACAGTCAATGGTGTTCGGTATCGTGAAATGATAACAAGTTTTTTCGTGCCTAGAATTAAAGAAATGAATGTGGAGGGTATGTGGTTTCAACAACACGGTGCCACATGTCATGCTGCCAGAAAAACAATTCAATTGTTGCATCAGTCATTTAAATCTTGCGTTCTTGTTGAGACACCCTATGTAAGAAAGACAGACGGAAATTTCTATACTGTTTTTTACCTTAAATTATTATCCGTTGTTATATGTGTAGTTACCACTACAGGCGTCCCGTAGTGTTGAAGTTAATATATTGGAGATAAACTTGAAATTTTAAATTGTTTCTTCTAACACTTAGTTCTGTGTTTTAACGTCAGCAACCGCAAGGATCACACATCCTTTAGTAGAGCATACTCTACCAAATGTAGCCCAAGAAAATTCAGCCTTAAGATTCTTGGTTGTATGAAACCTTTGATGCTAATTACAAATTATGAAAAATGTTTATTAGAAAAGAAAAAAAATCTATAATGACACATTTTCCAACACAATGCCGATGATGATGACTACGGTTTAGTCAAGAATGACACTTGCTTAAGTTACTGTTTGTTATTCACAAGACTGGCATTGCCTTAAGTTACTGCCCACCCCCCCACATACAAAGCTATAATAAAAATTTATAAGAATAACTAAAATGTAATGTAGTAAACCAAGTTCCAGACAATGAATACCTCTAAAAGCAGGATATGTGGCGACTGGTGTCCATTTAAGATGACTATAAATGTGGTACACTTCGTAAGAGATGCAAGTGTGACTGGAAGGATATGCTAGAGCCCGCAGCGCCTTTAATTACAACGTATCTTGGATGTACAGCAACGTATTTTTTTTTTTTGTATAGACTTTAAAGTTTCAGATGTCCTGCTAGTAACTCAGGAGTAATTAAGGCAAATAAATATACATACTTAAATATACGTGCATGAGTTTTACGAACTCGTGTGTTATTTATTCCTTTTGTACTCCTAGAGGCATTTTATCATTCATGAAAAAAGATTACATGCAATTTTTCCTCAATGATGGGGTTTGGAATGTATCAGAGTCAAAAGTTGAAATGTAATTAAAACGGAAAAATGATCACACAACATCAGCACTGAAACATGAAGAGACAGACAGACAGACATATGACTTTTGTATTTAATTTGCTACCGATGAATACGCTTTGCAAGCGTTGATACTCCTATATATGCGTAGCTAAGTAATTTTGCCTTTTTTTTTTTGTTACTTGGTCTTATCTACGAGTACATGGAGATATGTGTGTGTTTAAGCGTGTGTGTGTGTGTTTGAGCGTGTGTGAGTTGGTGTGAAGTTCTTTGTGTGACTGCCATTAAAGCTGCCTTTGATGACATCCACTTTTAATTAGATTTTCTCATAGTGACACATTTGCAAAGCGCTCTTGTTAATACGAGTATGTTGCGTGGCTCCCGTTTCCTATCCCTCTTACACACATGCCGTTCCACTCTTTGTATGTCATTGTTTCGGTATACGATTGTCCTGTCCATGCCTGTGAATGTGTTCACATTATATTTGTGTGCCTTTACATTTGAGTTTATTTGTCATTGTAAATTATAAATGACAAATGTTTTAAAACGCAAATACAGCAAAATTAAAATAAAAGTTCGCACAAAATAACAACCGACACAAGAGCGAAATTAATCTGATACTGATGTGTAAATATCTCCATTGTAGTCACATTATAACAAGGGGATAATATATTGGATTTTAATTAAAACTCTCATGCATTAATGTTTCTTAGCAACGGACGGGGTCATGTGTGATGTATACCCTTGCCTCCATTTATAGGTCAAATTGGGGACAGAGATCAACGAATTTTTTGTTATCTATTAGAACATAGAAGAGCGTTACATGAATAATGTCAAAATATTTGTAAGTTTTGCTGGTAACAATGAATTCCATCATATTAATTTATTTCTGCCAATTCATCATTAGACCATAGACTTATCCTGCAAATGTATATTTTCGAAAGGAAATACTTAGTACGATTCTAAAATTACACCAATGATTGTTGTCATTAATAAATTTAACTTATTTTTGAATTTTGCATGAAATATATACTGAACATTTTATGCAAAATGTAGGCAAATGTGTAAATTGTAAGCAAATGGTTTAATTTCCAAAATTCGCTCTTAAAAATTATGGTATATTTTTGAAATTTCATTCGAAATATTGTTATTATTTGTGATAATACAGCCACCGAATGAACTACCGTGGCACTATGATTAGTACACGGACTATTGTTCGCATTATAGCAAACTCAATCCCGCAATCAGTGAGCAAACATTATTTCAGCGACAGTCAATTCGATGTGTCTGAGAAACACTTCGGGCAATCGAATAATCGACATATCAGGTAAATAACTCTCAAACTTTGACGTTCAAAACCGTTCGAGTTCTTCTCCTTCTTAGGTGGCGACTGGAATAGACATCCTTATCCGCCGTTCGTAGAAAATAACTCCAAGCGCTTCGATCTTCTGCATTTCTCCTCCAATTCATCAGACCAAATCTCAATAGTATTTCAAAAGCCTGGTCCTTTTTTATAGGTCGAGTTCTTTCCCTTCTCAGGTGGCGACTGGAGTAGACATCCTTATCCGCCGTTCGTAGAAAATAATTCCAAGTGCTTCGATCTTCTGCGTTTCTCCTCCAATTGATCAGACCAAATTTCAATAGTATTTCAAAAGCCTGGTTCTCTTTTATAGGTCGAGTTCTTTTCCTTCTCAGGTGGCGACTGGAGTAGACATCCTTATCCGCCGTTCGTAGAAAATAACTCCAAGCGCTTCGATATCCTGCGTTTCTCCTCCAATTCGTCAGACCAATAGTATTTCAAAAGCCTGGTCCTTCCAACGGAGTTCTGGTCGCCCTCTTCTGCATCGCCATCGAGTTCGTTGTCAAAAACTTTCCGTGCCAGAGCATTTGGGTCCATCCGCACAACATGACCCAGATAACGCAATTGCTGAGCAATATGAGCATATAGCTTACTGTTCATGCGATGCCAATACTCTCCGTTAACGATGATGTGTCCATATATTTTCCGGAGTATTTTCCTCTGAAAAACTGCCAGTACTGATACATCCGCTTGCGTCATAACCCAGGATTCTGAGCCATGTAACAACACCGGTAGAACCAACGTCTGGTACGGTCGGATTTTTGTTTGTCGAGAGAGGGCTTTATCATTGAATTGCTTGCTTAGCCCATAGTAACATCTGTTAGTAAGAAATGCTCTGCTCTTTATCTCCATGCTGACAACATTCGTTTTGTTTACAGCGGAACCGACGTAGATGAATTCTGCCACTACTGCACAATTATAGTTGTCAACATTCACACAGCGTCCCAAACGAGTAAACTTGTTGTTCGTTGAAACCAAAAGCTTTGTTTTGTCTTCGTTTACCACCAGACCCATTTTCGCTGTTTCCTTGTCGATGCTTGAGAAGGCTGCAGTAACATTTTGCATTTTTGGGGCAATAATGTCTATGTCATCTGCATATGCGAGTGACATATGGCTTTTATTAAAGATGGCACCAGTAGTGTTAACTGCAGCTCTCCTCATAATTATCTCCAACAGTATGTTAAAGAGATCGCACGATAAACAAACTACTAAAGCCGACTATTTAGAGATTACAGAGGATTGCGGTAAGTAAATTAATTTGTATGGAAAGTATCAGAATAGGTGTGGCAATATTCTCAGTTTTCATTTCGAGGCATTATTTTGGCAAACGCTCAATTCGTGCCAAGTTTCAGTACGTTTAGTGCAATCGATTGGAAGAAGTAAATAATACGAATACGAGTATGTGAGTTAAAACGGTTATTTGTATGATTGGCATCAGAAGAGGTTGGGTTAATCGCTCGATTATTTGAAATTTTACCAAGAATTATGAAATAATAAGATGGACAAAAATTTAGATTGCTGTAAGTTACAGATGAGGAGCTACAAGAATGGAATCGAATTTAGAAAAAAACTTTAAATTTGAATGTAATGGTTTCCGACGTTATTGGCGGCATGATTTGAGAAAAGAGCCGAAATTCTTTTCCAAGCGAAATTTTGGACGTGCAGCAGGATGTTTGAAGCCGGAATTTTTATCTGTTTGCATAACCTGAAAAGTGTAGATTATATCCGAATTTTGAAAAACAATATTGTCTCATTTCTGGATGAAAATGGGGAGAGATACTAAACATTCCAACAAGATAACGCCGCTAACCACGTCAGCAGAGAGAAAAAATCCTGGTTTTCCCCTAAACAAGTCAATGTTATGAACTGGCCAGCGCTTATTAGATCCATAAACGTTCAGAATGTCAGTAAAAAATTTTGAATAGGGCTATGGCTCCTGTCCAGTTTACATCCAATTGCTCTTCCACTGCATCCTTCGTCCGTGTAAGCAATTATTTTACATATTCCGTGTTCTGTCAAACATTTCCTCGCGTCATGTCTTTCTTATTACTGAATTTTACAACTTTTTCACCAAAATAATAATGATCTTGTCTCCTGTACTTTAAAAAAAAAACCCTTAATTAACCTTGGCATTATAATTTTGAAACACACAAAAAACCAGAATTATTGCAAAAACAAAAGTACCGTTATCTCCACAAAACCCAAAGTTTGTATACATAATCGTTAAGCCAAAACAAGCATTTTGATAGAACATTATAACAACTTAAAGCAAATTTATGGTTGGCCTTATAAATATGAAACGCTGCTTATAGGTAGTTACCTTCATTCTCTTTCTTATTACTAAATTTTACAACTTTTTCACCAAAATAATAATGATTTTGTCTCTGGTATTTAAAAAAAAAAAATCACTAATTACACTTGGCATTATAATTTTGAAACACACAAAAAACAGAATTATTGGAAAAATAAAAGTACCGTTATCTTCACAAATCCAAAAGTTTGTATGCATAATCGTATGCAATAAAGCAAATTTATGGTTGGCCTTATAAATATGAAACGCTCCTTATGGGTAGTTATCTTTATTCCTCCAGATGAAAGTATAAAAATGTCGGTTAATCATCTGCAGTGTTTCTATTTCCATATCTTTCAACAATAAATCTACTATAAACCTATATTTTCCATAGTATTTCGAAAGCTTGAAAATAACTAGCAGGTTTATTGTTAGTCAACTGAATTAATTTATGACATTGATTTGTAACCAACTACGCACTTACGATTACTTCTGTGTATGATATACGAATATGAGGCATATAAAGAAAATTATATATTATATATTCCTTAATTCCCTTCATCCTTTTATGTCTAGAATAAAATGAACCTCTTCAGTCAATTAATGGCATGGGGAGATTTTGTTGTAACTCAACAGCAAAATTAATTGCCATATTACTCGTGTTGGATTTCAACAATTATTCTCTGCTTTAAACGTTTCGATTTCGGCTACTTCCTAGTTAGATTTGTATTTGCCAGCAATCATGCTTATTTACTACCGGATATCTGTAACCGGAAATCTGTTTAGGCGGATGGTGAAATTCTCTACTTAATATTGACTATTAATATGTGATTGTAATTTTCGTAATGATCCTACATTTTTTGCCAAGGTACTCAAAATGTTACAAGAAATCGCAAATCTCCCCTATAAATCTTCTATTTGTTAATTTGCCATAGCAATATATATTGATACTATACGAGACATTAATTTATAAAGGCCATAAAAATCACTGCTTAAAGACATGCGGTAGGTATTAAATGTACTATGTTGGTTGTTATTCGAACGAAATTTAGCAACCCAGTAAATATTTGATATTAGCCAAAATCTAAGGTAACCTTGAAGGATTTGGTGGAATTTCAAAGAAAGAGAAATATTAAGCAGAATTCTTTGCAACTAATTGATATAATTTCAGTAAATGTGGATTGCTCCTTATAGCATGTATGTAGGGCAATGTGACTTCTAAATTCATATACACTTTCCAGAGAAATTATTGGTACATCTCAAGCGCAAAAATTTGAAATTCCAAATATTTACTTTTTATTAAATCAAATTGGTCAATATTTTTTATAAGCATTTAATGAAGATTTTAAATGGTTTTTATTAAGTAATAGAAATTATATTATATTGTAATTACTTTTTACAGCTAAAACAAACAAGTCAGCAAAAAAGAAGTGAACAGTGAATGGCCAACGAAGAGTTTGCTTGTGAGGCATGCTGTCTATCCTGCTGGACTGAAAATTATACCTGCTTGTAAGCGATAATTAATATGAGATTATTTAATGGCAAAATTCTCTCTCTTCTCTCTCTCTCTCACAATATCTACGAAGTTTGGTCAAAAAATTAGATGAATTTTCATGTTTCTCAAAAAAGATTCATTCATCAATTTCTATTTTATCGTCTACAAAGTAGTCTCCCTCAGATATAATACACTTGTGCCAGCGTTTTTTTCCAATCCTCGAAGCAGTTCTGATATGCCTTTTTTAGTATGTCCTTCAGCTCTCTTAGCAATTCGGTTGTTGTCTCCTCAATCGTCGCAAAACGCCGTCCTTTCATGTGTCAATCTTGAGAACAAAAAAAGTCGCAGGGGCCAAATCTGGTGAATACGGTGGCTGAGGCATGATAATAGTGCTGTTTTTGGCCAAATAATCTATCACAAGCAAAAATGAGTGAGTGGGTGCATTATCATGGTGCAAAAGCCATACATTTTTTTCCAAAATTTCGGGCGTTTTTTTCGTATTGCTTCACGCAAACGACGCCTAACTTCAAGGCAATACTTACTCCCTATTAACCGTACGATCTTGTAGCAAGAACTCCTGATGCACTATGTTTTAGTAATCGAAGAAAACAGTGAGCAAAACCTTGATATTTGATCGAACTCGGATTGCATTTTTCGGTCTTGGCTATCCTGGACTCATCCATTGGGCGATTGGGCTTTGGTTTCGATGTCATAACCATATACTCGTTATTCATCAGCAGTTATAACTATTTTAAGCAAATATGGATCATCGTTGAAGTCACTCAACAATTGCTGAGCGATTCTCATGCGACGTTGTTTTTGGTCAAAATTTAGCAATTTTGGAACGAACTTCGCTGCCACACGTTTCATGCCAAAAATTTCCGAAAAGATTCCATGGCATGAGCCAACCGATATGCCGCCGACATCCTCAGTAACTTCACTAATTGTAATTCGACGATTCGCCATAACAATTTCCTTCACTTTCCCAACATTTTCATCCATTGTTGATGTGCTACGGCGTCCAGAGCGAGCGACGTCATTCACATCTTCTTGAGTTTCGTGTGAAAAGCTTGTGCCACTTGTAAACATTTTTTTTTTATTTGACTCAGAGTACTCACACCGTATGCCACTGTCAACTTTTCAAGTGTTTTTGAGCATTTAATTCCATTTTTTACATAAAATTTGATGCAACTTCTTTGATCCATTTTTTTTCGATAGCTAAAAATCTCCGAACACGCAAAACACATGTTTTATTTACGCCTCTCAGAAACAAACTAAACATGCTTTATGGATAAAACCGTCAACATATCTTCGAGACGAGTGTACTAATATAAAAAAATAGTAATCGAAATTCGATTGTACGCAGCCTGCGAAATTTGAAAATTCAGCTTATCTTTTGAACACACCTCGTGTTTTTGTCTTCTGCAAAGGAAAATCCAACTAACCAGAAATAATCCTACCTGTCATCTTATACGAGTTCAAGGCAATATCCCGGGTTATAACACACATGAATGAATTAGTACAATCAGCGAAAGCAAAATATTTCATCTTGTGGACTACTCCATAGTTAATGAGTATATAGGTACTAGCTGTACGACGACATGGATATGATAAAGTGCATCAGAATATAGCAGTTGTGTTGACTGTCTCTAAACTGCAAAGTATGGAAAGTATAAATGATCTATAAATGATCTACTTTAATGATCTATTAGAGAAACCATTTCTCTTTGGGTTCCAAAAGATAAAATGTTCGACAAGCAGTCTCGAGCATACTTTTTTTTTTGATAGAGTAGAGTAGAGAGATAGAGAGAGAGAGAGAGAGAATACTATCACACATTTTAGTTGAAATCCGTGCTATTTACCGTTTACCAGCTCCATGTACTCAATGATAATTGCGTGCTTTTAGGCGTATTAAAAATCTTCTCTTAAAATATTGGAGACATTTAGACTGTCTAAGTCTGAGGTAAGTGACTTCGTTTCTCTGGTAATATCGTCTTTATGAAGAAAATTCCTCACCATTAAATTGAACAGGTGACGTAGAAGAAACTGACCGCATCTCCAACAGAACAATTACATTCTATTGGAATGAATGGGAAAAGAAGAGCATAATTGCAAATTGTTTGGAATTTTTTTCTACAAGCAGCTAGTAGTTGTTAAAAATTTGTACTCTAATTACCATCTAAGTACGTAAGTAAGTAAGAGTTCTTTATCGGAATAACACTTTTTTTATAATTATCGACCTTAGGTTTTGTTTCTTCGCCTTATTTCTTCGTTGCTTATTTATACTTCAATATATTTGCAATACAGCGGTTTCAAAACCGCTGGTCTGGCAATTCTGTCAGCTGTTAAATACCTGTCATCTAAAGTATTATTTATTTTGTATAAGATTTGTCATTTGCGAATATGTATCGTTTGACAACCGAAGAGTGCGTAAAAGTAATTAAAACTTGCCACAAAACTGGTGATTCGCACTGGAGCCAACGCCACCTATATTGGTTTTATTACATGAGAAGTTTCCAGAAAGCATAATTTCACGTTTTTGCGAAGTCAATTAGCCGCCAAAATCATGCGATTTGATGCCGTAAAACTCTTTTTGTTAGGCCACGTTAAAGTCTGTGTTTACGTGGGTAATGCCAGTTTAGAAGCGATCATTTTAATGATATTGTATGGCAAAATCCAAGCATTCTAGTTATATAAACCTTTAAGTTTATACTTCTAAATTTAATGAATTTATTTTGAATTTTATAAATTAATGAATTAATTACTGAAAATATGGAATTTAAATATTATTAAAGTTAATGTCGTTATTTAAGTAATGTAAAAACTAATCTAATGTACAAACTAAGTATCGATATACTCGTCTATCCCAATGATTATTGTGAATTATTGAAGGTTGAAGAAAATATGAAAAAAGGAAAATAGAAAATACGATAATACCAGTAAAGTTACTGATTCAAAATCAGCCACTTCTGCAGCACAACTGGCACGATGAGCATCTCAATTTCTACGAACAAACATATTGAATTAAATCTAATCCATTTCCGTTTTTTCTCTTTCTTTCTCTTTTTATACATCGTATATTAAATCTTAAATTTAATTATATAATTTCTTAACTTTGAGAAATTATGCAACTAATCCAATTCTTTAGCCTAGAACTTACTGCCCGACACGTAAGAATTCACTCTTAATTAATCAACTCCAAACCGATCTCATATTCAGTTCACTATCACTCTACTACATTGCATTACAACAACGCCGCCAAAGATTAAACCTGGATTAATATCTAAATCAAAAACATTACAATAGTAAAATAAAAGTTTAATCAAAATCATAGCTTTATGTGTGTTTTATTTAACTTTACTTCTGGAACAAAAATGTGGATAACCGTGTTTTCCATGGGTCTCTAAAATGTGTATTCAAAGTTACCCAATATTTCCATCACCAGCTATAAATTTAACTTTCCATAAACATTCACTATAACATCATCTACGTGATAAAATTTACCGCTTATCTATTTATATAAATAGTTTAATAGAAAACTTTTTGTTTATAATTTTACCAAAAAAAAAACGTTAGTGTTTGAAGTAGCAATTGTTTGTTATCAGTAAATTAGATTAATTGCACAAAACTGCATACCTCTTAATAATTCCCAATTAATTCCACTTAAAACCCATCCTTTACGCCATCAATTAAAGGGCACTGGGAAGCAAAAACTATCAATAAACTTTAAATTCATTCATGCACAAGTGCACACATAGAAGCACATATTTTAATCACTTGATTCTCGACAACATCAAACACTTTTTTGCCATTATCAGTCGTGTTTTCCCCATCTCATCCTGTCTGTATGTACTCTACCAAAATAAGATCAATTTAGAGTTTTTCGACAACATTTGTCTGTTCATCGCTTTGTTTGGCTATTAAGAGATTTAGATACACGATTTTTTTTTTCACCCCACCATGGTATTCGTTGTCGTTGCACGCATATGTTGCTGCTGCCAATGCAATTTTTTTCACATAGTTTCGTAAATAGTTCATGGTTGTATTCTATCAGAGGTTTTTTTTTGCCAAATGTAGCCAATTTTTTGGAAATGAATTTCGCCACGTTTCACTGACTCCATGCACAAGGACACATGTACGTGTTAGAGCGTTAAGCGCTCTTAAGACTCCGGTCATCAATGGATGCACTTAACAATGAACACTGGACGACAGCATCGCAGCGATGGGTTGTTAACGATGGCAGCTGTAGCAGAAGACCATGACAATTGTCACAGTTTAAGATTTAATTCCAAAACACTTTGTGACATTTGTTGAGAAATGGCAAAGCATGAGAAGAAAAGGTCGTGGCGATAGTGATGGATCTATCGTCACATCCATCACTATCGCCACTATGTGGTGTCGTTAATGTTTTGGGGGAAGATGAAGATGGCGTGTGAAGATTCACTGTTCACTGTTTTTGTTTGAATTTTGGGAGGAAAAGTGAACATCGTTCTTCAGCAGGCCTAAATTCAATTCTAATTTAAAATACTCATACGCACCGCTATTAATACTGTTTTTGTCTGCATTTTGGGAGGAAAAGTGAATATCGCTCTTCACCAGAGCGTATGAGTAATGCTAAATTAAAATTTTGTTTAAAATACTCATACGTTTCTTTGGTTTGATTCTATTTTGGAAAAGTGAACTTCGTTCTTCACCAGGGCGTATGAGTAATACTAAATTTAATTTTTTTAAACACTCATATGTACTGCTAAAACTGCGCGAAATGTGCGAAAAATTGGTCAAAATCTACCTCAAAAGGATCCACTGCCATAACCAATCCAGAGGTCATGATATCATGAGATTGTATTTCCTACATAACGGCGAGGTCCAAGCATTATAATAAAATAAAAGTTTCATCGAAATCATAGCTTTATATGTGTTTTATTTAACTTTACGAAAAATGGGAAACCCCTTTGTAAGCAGTTTATTCCCACTCTTTACATTCTACTATCCGAAATATCTTGAGGAGTCTGTTTTAACCCATTTCACAATAAATCTCTGTTGGCACATTATTTCATTTACGACAATTTTGAGACTGAAATTTAAAAAGTCTGTACTTTTTTTTTAGCCATATTTATTCACACTATAACCAAATTTCGTATTTCGAATTGTGTCAATATGTTAAATTATTCTCAACTTCCTCTCAAAATGCAACAAAACTTTCACCCCAACGACCAATTAAGCTGTCAATTCATGTCTGCTAATCAGACACAGTCGCAAACACATCTATCACTGATTGCAAACTATCGAGTGAAGATTTCGATTCATCGATTTGAATGCGATGCCATTGCTTATCGTACATTCGATGAGAAGGCGCTACAACTGGATGTAGGATAGAGCTTCGTTTCCCCACACAAAATTCCATCGACGAAAAATAGTCGCAAATTGACCAAACCCCCAGCAAAACTTTGATTTTTGTAGCGCAAAGCATTTCGCAGTTGAAATGATCGATGTACTGACAGAGTTTTTGGAAAGCAGTGTTAAAGAGAATGAACAATCGTTACTTTTCATGCTATGAGGGACGAAATACAAAAAGTGTGACATTTCCGGTAACCACACCAACCAAGGAAATCATACAGACTGGTGAAGCGTAAAGACGTAACCGCATATCAGCTGGATTTTAAGCTCGAAATTAAAAACTAAGAAAAATTTACAGAGATGTAAACAATGTTAACAAAAAGGAGGACAGTCGAAGTAGTAAAGGAAATGGCTCTTAGTGGATATAACAACTGTTAGAATTCCTATGAGAAGACAAATAAATTTGAAGTCACCTTCAGTTTGGTCTTGGACTTGGACTTCTTCGATGCAATATTACGCTGACTGATTATGAAAAAGCTTTCAAATATGTTGATTGCCTCTGCCAAGCGTATTCAATAGCAAAAATTAATTTGAATCTCAAATCTTACTAAGGCGGTTTCGAAAATAGCCGACCTGATGTAGAGATGGTAGCAATAGTTTGAAAAAAATTATTTTGGTGCAAAGCGGCAAACCAATAAAATATATGATTTAAATTTCCAGGCGCCAGTTTGTTTAATATTTCTATCTGAGCCATCAAAAGTAAAAGCTCTCAGTGAATTTGTAAACATAAAAAACAAATTGCTCAATGTTATGTAATTCAATATTTCCATTTGAAAGGTCTCAGTCCAACCAATATTAAAGCCGATCTACATTCACTCTGGGGTAGTCTGCTTCTTCATTTACGACTGTAAAGTATTGGGCAACAGAGTTTGAACGAGGCTGTATAAGCTACCAAGACGAACGTCGTGGTGGTCGACCAATTGAGGTTTCCGCGCCGGACATGGTTAAGAAAATTCACAAAATGTTATTGCTAGCTGAAATGACAGGCATTTCACAAAAGTGCTATACATGGGATATAGAGCGAATATTTCAGGATGCAAAATGAGTGACACAAAACCAGCGTCATGAAGTAGACGATGTTTCAGTAGAGCTAATGGCGAGGTTTCACAGCAATAAAGTCGATTTATAACCATGGATGAGACATGGGTCCATTACTTTACACCTCAGACAGAGGAGAAGGAACAGTCAAAGCCATAGACTGGAATAGGGGAATCGTGTACAAAGAAGGCGAAGACGGTTACATCTGCAGGTAAGGCGTCTGTTTTGTTATGCTAACATCTTTTTTAATCTATTTTCTATTTTCAAACATGAAAAAAATGATTTGGTGGTAAAAGATGTGCCAACAATGGGGGCGATTTGTGGCTAATTTAAGGAGTTTGACAGTTCATACTGTAAACAAGATTTGTAGGGTGATTTTTTTAAGATTTAAGTTTTTCAGGTTGGCAGCACTGGTTGGTAATGGCGTCCAGACGTCATCTGTCAAAGTGAAAAGTTTACAGTATACTCTGCCATTTCACCACGGAAAGACTAACAAACGAGCAACGATTGCAAATCGTTGTAATTTATTATCAAAATTCGTGTTCTGGGACAAACGTGCATCGTTTGATACGACCATTTTATGGTCGGCATAATCGACCTGCTAAATCAACAATTCGTGCTGTTATCTCCAAATTTCGCACCAAATTTACTTTGCTGGACATAAAACCATCGACTGGCATGTGTAGAGTGTGTACCGAAGAAAATATTGCAGCCGTAGCGACCAGTGTTAATGACGATCGTGAAATATCAATCCGTCGCCATTCTCAGCGACTGGGCATGTGTTACTCAACCACACGGATTTTTTTTTTTTTTTGCTCCAATTGGCTGAGTTGAACTTGGTTGACATGTGGTTTCATCAAGACGGTGCAACATGCCACACTGCTCGTCAGATGGATACGTTGAGGGATGAATTTGGTGAGCAGCTTATCTCTCGATTTAGCCCCGTGAGTTGGCCCAAAAGATCTTGCGATTTGATGCCTCTTGATTATTTCTTGTGAGGTCATGTCAAGTCATTAGTCTATGTGGACAAGGCGAACACTACTGAAGCTCTACAGGATAGCATAACACGCGTGATTAGTGGGATACAGGCCGGAATACTCGAATGGAATTGAATTATCTTTAAAAATTAAATGGGAAAGACCAATTTATTGATTCCAATAAAAAATTTTTCAAAATAAAAATTTTCAATTTGAGTTTTGAAAATCACCCACATAAGCTACTGTATATCTCTGGCAAAAGTGTATCGAGCTAAAAGGAGATTAGTTGAAAGAAAGGAAATTTTCCGAATTTTTTGTGTCTTCTTTGTTCGGTCGGCTTATTTAACCACCGCTCTCGTGTTCCAGTAAGATTTCATTGAGCGCTTAATTTCAGTGAAATTGACAAAAATTATTTTTGTGGTCTACTTCTATATTGCACTTAAAATCTTTAACGCTCCTTGTTATCCCCATTTTTCATAATAGCTGAAAATGTGCTTCAAACGTGGCTGCTAGTATTGCTACGCATTTTGCTAAGGGGTTCGAAGTAGAATTATATTCCCCCCCCTATTGATATTCACTTTTTCCTTTTTGATACTTCTTAGAAGTAAAAACTGCAAGACAATTGGAAGTGGTTCTTGAGAAAGCGATATTTTTTCCGAAAGAAAAATCTATAAAGTAAACCATAAGTAAATACACAGAGGTGAATCGGAGTATCCTATACATATATTGGAAGGAATTTAATAACCATTTGTTTAATAACGCATTTTTTAAGCAGATTGCCGGTACATATATTAAATCAAATCTACTTCCGATGTTAGTGGATTTAGACGTTTTTTCGATTTTTGTTATTATTTATTATATTATCATGACTACCCAGGTTTTATTACCAACTGTTTACAAACTATTTCCCTGGAAAAAAATTATCCTCGACATCCATCGGCATTACTCCCACATCGTATTGTATTGTTTACAAAATATTTCCATGGAGAAAATTATCCTCGACATCCTTCGACATTACTCACACATCGATTCATGTTAATTATTTGTTTCTTAAAATCCAGTTTCACCACATTGGGATTGTGAGCACATGTTCTTACGCGTTAAATTCATAAATTGAGGAGAATTTTTTTCTCCAAATTCTGTTTTATTTGCAGTCTTCTTGAAGTGAACACAGCCCTTTCTAATCTTGTCAAACCCTAAGATAACTATCATTTGATATGACTAACAAGTAAAACTCTAGATGGAAGTGTGTAGTGTACCAAGTAAAGATTGGCTAAATGTTTTCCATGAGTTCTTAAGTCGATTGAACGATAACCAACTGTCTGGCTGGTTGGAGGGTCGCTGGTTGCAATAGCGTAACTAATTATATGCTGAACCTAACGAAATTTTTGCAAGTCTTGCTTTGACACTGAAAAATTGACATAATCGCCATTCCCTTCCTGTAATATGCCAAACAATTTATCGGAATCTTTTAGTTTTCAAGTTTTGCCAGTCGTTATAATTTGAAATGCTTAACTGAAGACATGAAGGTACTTTGTTGCACCGCTCCTGGTACTGTCCATGCAAATGAACACCAACGTCAGGTTTGTTGGCCAACTTAGACGTATGCTTAGCAGTGACCGTGAGCATAGCAAATGAGCTGTTTGTATCTTTAATCAGAAATTGTTTGTTACATTGGCAACTTATGCGTCTCATGTATGGTATGAGTCGGTAAAATCTGCATTCAGGTATCGTAAGACTGTCTCTTTTCAAAGAATGGTGTCGTACGATACTGACAGATGCCCTTCTGGTACTTATGGGAGCTGTCCCACTGGATCCTGTTGTAATTTATGGTGTGATGGAATTTAAGGAAAGGAAAAGGTGTGCTCTACAGTCAACAGACCGGTCCTTTGAGGAAGTAGACAGCCAGAATAGAGCTAAGCTTAGGAGACTCTTGGATGAATGTGTCTTGTCGAAATGACAAATACTTTGGGAAGAGAGTCATAACGAACGTGCTGCATTTTGGATCTTGCCAAATGTTAGGTTCGTTGGGAGGAACCCCAACTTACTTGGTTTCTTACTGATGGAACATGGGTCACTTAATGCCTTTCTGCATAGAAGAGATCTGTTCGATTACAAGTAGTGCACCACCAGTCGAAGACTGGCACCATGTGCTGCGCGAATGC
>JAHXMU010024020.1:0-29849 GCA_019455685.1 Philornis downsi | reverse complement strand
ATTGAGTGAGAGAGGAGTGATGGGCGTACATTTAGATGGGTATATAGCAGGGCAATGGAGGCGGCATCCAAATCACATGCATCTCCACTCACGAAATTGTATGCACGGAGATTCATTCATTCCCTATTCTAATCAAGTTTTGGTCGCAATTACTTTAACAATGTTTTGATGATAGAATTTGTAGATTGTTTAGGTTTCCGGGCGTTTTAAATATGTAAATATTTGTGAGTGTAGGCGGCGATGGCGTTTTTGTTTTTTTGTTAGGGTAATGGAAGGATAGAGGGTATTTAGAGTATTTAGAGATTTGTAAGTGTATTTGTGTCACGGTTTTTTTATATTACAATGGTGAACTTTAAACTGTATAAGAGTTAGATTTTCACGAAAACTGCGGAAAATATAGAAAAATGTCTACACTTAATTTAATTATAACAAAAACACATTCACGGGAAAGTTTAATCATTAGAAATGAATAAAGTTATAGATCTTACCGTACTCAGCATCTTGATATTTCGAAAACTGGAACCATCATAGAAAGTCGTTTTCTAATTTTATGGTCACTGTAATCAAGCTAATTTTTCATATGTTTACCATGGGATTCAAATCAATATAATGATAAAAAATTTAGGCTATTGCAGTCTATTAATAAGGAGCCCAGGGAGAAAATGGAATTTCAGAAAATCACTCAGTTGGCATTTAAGTTACTTTGCGTTCAAGTTACTAACTTGGCAATGCGGTCCATTTTCATTCTCAAACCATACTTCAGCAAACTTTTTACATGAATCGAATTTTACTGAATTTCGCGCAACTGGATAAAAGACATGAATCTAAGAATGTGTGGATTAAATGGGCCATTTGCATGGAAGTTACCAGAAGGATCATGATTATCTGTTCGATTGTTTTTTACATTTTGCCAAACATTATAGGAAAGTGTAGAAAGCAAAGAATTTGTGTTGCTACCTATGAATTAAGATTTACAATAGAAAACTTGTATTTCAGAATATCGGCCAGTTTATATGGGAGGTAACTGAAATAGTCTAACAATGCGGTCTGTTTTTATTCCCAGACTATACTCTAGCAAACCCTTTACGTGAATCGAAGTTTACTGAATTTCATAAAAATGGATAAATGATATGAATTTAAGAATATGTGGGTTAAACGGGTCATTTGCATGGAAGTTATTAGAAGGGGCCATCCGAGTTTTTTTCAAATATTATTAAATATAATATATAAAAATTGTCTGAGGAAAAGGATGCTGCATACAGGGCACCGTTGCAGCCAATTGTAACGCGTGCAATTAGGGAACGCTACAGGGGGAAGAGAAGAGAGGCTCACCAACTTTTTAGGTGGAAGAAGCGGTTGTGGAAAAAGCGTGAGGGCGAGGAAATATAAAGGTACAAGGATAGTCCGAAAATTCTACCAAAAGATAAGAAATGCAGGGCTCCTCTCCTGTAAGGACAACGAAGGAAATCCCGTCACAGATATGCAGAATGTGCTGCAACTATGGAGGGAGCATTTTTATAAGCTTTTAGTTTCGGATGGCAGCACAAGTGAGGAAATTACCCCAATTATGAACGATGACATAAATTTCCCAGCCCTAGCTAAACAGAGATCAGAACAGCAGTATTGCGGCTTAAGAACAACAAAGCTGCGGGCGCTGATGGCCTGACAGCAGAGCTGTTTAAAACTGGTGGCGATGAGCTGATAAACAGCCTGCATCAGCTCCACAATACTATTTGGCTCGAAGAAAACATGCCCGATGATTGGAATTTGAGTGTACAGTGTCCTGTATTTAAAAGAGGCGATCTAAGTGTTTTTAAAAACTATCGCGGTGTCAGTCTTTTACCCATTGCCTATGAGGTCCTATCGAATGTGATATGTGAAAGATTAAAACCGTTTCTAACTGATCTGATTGGCTTTAGATTTGGTAAATCAACAACTGACCAGATATTCACATTACGACAAATTCTGGAGAAGACCCAAGAAAAACAGATCGACAAGTACCATCTTTTTGTTGATTATAAAGTTGCCTTCGATAGCCCGATACGGCAAAATTTTTATGAGGTCATGTCCGAGTTTGGAATTCCAACGATGCTTATGCGTCTTTGTAGGATACCTCTGACTGACACGAAGCCTTCAGTAAAGATAGGCGAAGATCTAAGCCAGTTTTTTACACCAAACGAGGATTTAGGCAGGACGACAATCTATCGTGCGACCTCTTCAACATACTGTTGGAGATGATTATGAAGAAAGCTGCAGTTAAAACAGCTGGTACCATCTTTAATAAAAGCCATTATGTTACTCGCATATGCAGATGACATAGACATTATTGGCATGAAAACTGCGAGATGTTACTGCAGTCTTCTCAAGCATCGAGAAGGAGGCAACGAAAATGGGTGTGGTGGTAAACGAGGACAAAACAAAATTATTGGTTTCAAAGAACAAAGAGTCTACTCGTTTGGGACCCTGTGCAAACGTTGACAACTATAATTTTGAAATGGTGGAAGAATTCATCTACCTCGGTTCCGCTGTAAACAAAACAAATGATGTCAGCATGGAGACAAAGAGGAGAGTATTGCGTGCTAACAGATGTTACTACGAGCTAAGCAAGCGATTCAATGATAAAGCCCTCTCTCGACAAACAAAAATCCGACTGTACCAGACATTGCTTCCAGCTATCTTGTTATATGGAGCAGAATCATAAGTTATGACACAAGCAGATGTATCAGTACTGGCAGTTTTCGGGACGAAAATACTCCGAAAAATATACGGAACCATCATCGTTAACGGAGAGTATCGGCGTCGCATGAACAATGAGCTTTATGAGCTATATACCGACATCGACGTGGTCAAAGGCATTAATATACAGCGTTTGCGTTGGCTGGGTGATGTCGTGCAGATGGACCCAAATGTTTCCGCACGTAAAGTTTTCGGCAACGAACTCGATGGACGGCGCAGAAGGGAGCGACCAAAACTCCGTTGGAAAGACCCGGCTATTGAAGTACTATCGAAACTTGGTGTGACGAATTGGAGGAGAAATGCAGAAGATCGAAGCGCTTGGAATTATTTTCTACGGGCGGCGACTGTCTATTCCAGTCGCCACCTAAGAACAAGAAGAATATAATTTAAAAATGCACTAGAAAAAAACATTTAGGTTGCTGTCGTCTATTAATTCGAAATTACAGAGGAAAAACAGAATTTTGGAAAATCGATAAATTTATATGGGGCGTATCAGAAAAGGCGTGACAATTGGGTCTATTTTTATTCTCTGACTTTAGGCTAACAAACTCTTAATGTTTGACAAATTTTATCGAATTTCGTGTAACTAAATAAAATGTGTGAACATAATATTAGAAGGATTAAATTGCCCATTCTGTGGTAGGTACCAGAAGGGGCTTGGTTAATCTGCTGAGTTTACGACGTTTTATCAAGCATTATAGAAAAATACATCAGGGATAAACTTAGGTTACTGCTATTTATTAATTAAGAGTTGAAAAGAGATGAAAGAAAAACGAATTTCGGAAAATTTGTATGGAGGATACCAGACAGAGTAGACCGATATGACCCATTTATCCGTTGACTGTAAATTATCTAGCAAAATATTAGATTATATCAAGTTTTAAGAAGATTTACGACAGTTGTGTCTACAAATCAGTCAGCTGAATAGACGGGCATCGTTCAATCGGCTTAAAATGTAATGAAACATATAAACATATATAAAGATAGTTGATATCTTAGACGCTTCATTTGTAACCGTATCAAATTATCTGTACTTACTTTCCTTCGAGTGAGGGTATAAAAAGAGCGTTATCTCGTATTATTGTGTGAACTGTGAGATCACATAATTAAATGCATTCAAATGCAAGAGTTGCTTCGCCACAGCCAATTCTATTGCCTCCTAAATATTCGCTAAAGAACACAAAAAGAAACATTGCAAACGGCAGAGAAGAAATTTTCAACATTTGACATACATAAATTATGTCTCATCTTCAAAATCAATAAATTTATAAAAATCCAAATAATCGTCCTTTGCATTTAATAAACTTCGTTTTGTGCATTCTTCTTCTTCTTAGCTGGCAACTGGAATAGATATCCCTATCTATTATACGCCGTCCGTAGAAAATAATTCCAAGCGCTTCGAACTTCCGTGCTTCTGTTCCAATTCGTCACATCGGTTAGATAATTCTTTGTGCATTACCTGCTCTTATAAATGTATTTTCAACATTAAATTAAACCTTATTTATAAAGTTTAAATTACATTTATGTCACTATAAATTGATCCACTTTTCCTTGGCACAAAATCTTTCAAACTATAGCAATATAAATTTCTCTACTATTTAGTTTTTTCCTCAATTCCCTACATATACATACATACATATATTAGACGTACAACTCAGACATCTCATAGAACTTTTATAAAACTATTAACTTTCGAAGTCCTTAGACGCCTGAAGAAGCAAATACACACACACACACACACACACACGCATGTGTGGATGTAGCTAGATGCGAACTAAGTAGATGAAATATTTTGCGCGAAAAACGTCATCTCCTTTACTGTTTTCATTCATCAATATTATCAGTCTTACACCAACTTTGCCCTTCTTAGGTGTATTAAGTTATTCGCATGTAACAATGAAGATATTTCATTGATGAAATGGGTGCATCTAGATTGAACATGAATGTATTCATAATTTATAAATTCACAAAAGGTCATAACATGCAGTAGAATATGTGAATTGTTTTTAGTCCAGTGAACAAGCATTCATTCATTGCTACTCTACATTGTGGTTCAGAATGTATGGACTCGAAGGATCCAGGCATATCAGAGTTAAGCCATACCAATCGACTCAGAATTACTGTTTGAATTGGTATAACAAAGTTCACCTTTTCCTGTATTTTTATGATCGAAGCACTGTTCTCAATTGGAAACCGATTTTCACGTACATATTTAGCAAACCTTTTATATTTTTTTTCAATGAACGTCTTTTTTCCCGGCAATGCATCCGTAATCGCAGAGGAACCTAACACTTATCTTTTTTCTCTTGATAAAAATAAATGTAGAAATATTACGTAAACTTTTCAAAAGTTCAGGTAAGCTTTTCTCAACTATGGATATTTCATAAAATAACCTAAATACATCCGTTTGGTGAAATAACTCTTTGGCTATTGCTTTTATAGTAAGTCCTTTTCAATATATAGTTAATAACAATCGCCCAAGGGTCTCTTAAATGTCTTGCTGTTAGTACAGATAATCTTATTGAGATATTATTTTGCATAGGATACCTTATGGATGTTATCTGTCTAAAAACAGTGTCACACATTCGTTGATATTCTTGGACTAGATATAACCGACAATATGCCACAGCGTATGGTTTTACTTAACGTTGTCATTTATGCCTTTGAAAATGTAACTGGTAACTTAAAAAACTCGAAAGAAAAGAAAGCTAAAGATTATTAAAGGATACATTTTCAACACTCTGCAGCAATGAAATGATGATTACAATTTATTATTTAAATAGAAACAGCATTAAGTACTAATTCATGGGTACAAGAAGGACCCTAACAACGTACATGCTTTTTTAAGAGATTGTCATAGTTATGGATTGTGGGTTTTGGAAACTGAAAATTGAACTGACGAGTCGATAGATGCTATTTAGAAGCATTTTTGATACTCTCAATTATCTAACAATGAGTCGTTATATCATCAACGATTAGGACAGCAAGTGCCACAAATTGGAAAAGACTGTCCCGTGGAAAAAATGTAGTCACTATGCAAGTACACCTAAACCCATTTTTTTCGTTTTCCAAAGTAAAATTAAAAGTAAAACACACATGAAGCTATGATTTCGATGAAACTTTTACTTCATTGTAAAGCTTGGACCTTGCCATTATGTACGAAATACAATGTCATTTAACTGGCCGCTTCTAGATTTTTGGCAGCAGTGGATCCTTTTGAGGTAGCTTTCGACCGCTTTTTCGCACATTTCGGGTAACAACAATTGTCTAATTTTACATGGGTCTCGCTTTGAAAGACTCATTCACGGTATGCTATCACACATGGGACTGTTTTTGAAAGTGTTTGCGAACGCCAACGCCCCTTTGGGGAATTCAGACTAATCCCGGAAGGATTAGTCGAAGCATCTTTGAGCTAAGAAGCACATCCCCTTGGAAAATTTTTTCAGGGCTTGCTTTCTCTCTCAGTCAAAGTACCTTTGAAGTCACTGGTATAAAGTGAGCTTCCTCCCGGTTAGAAGTGAGGCCTATCTAGACACCTCAACCTAATCGACAGTGTTTTATAAGTTCCCGCATTACTTTCAAGGGACCCTGAAGTAACGCAAGATCACTGAAAACAAGTGATCGGGCAATCACAGCCAGCACGATGTTCCCACAAGGGGTCCTATACCACGTTCAGACAAGAACAAATAGTTCTTGGGGCTCCTGATCTCCCGTGTTACCAGAAAATAAAAACTCTCTGGTCAGGCTTTCGCAGACAAAAACTGCTTCAGTTTCACTACATCATACTTCTCATAGAACTGCTCGTCCATCGTATACGCTTCAACGAAACACAGACATACACCTGCAACAGGTTGCAGCTACACGCCCTTGTATTATGCAAGTACATACAGGAAAGGAAATAGAAGAAAAAAAAAGAAGAGAAAAATAAGAGAAGAGGGATGCTTCTACAACACACATTCACCTGCACCGTACACTGTACAATACACATGGCAGCGCGTCTTCGTCACAGAGCCCCTAACCCCTAACACCAATCAAGATATGAACACTCTCTCTCTACCCCGCTCTCTCCTAGCTCGCCGCCTTGCAAACAACCTGCCTTCAAAGTGACATGCTTCAGCCAGCCTGTTCCCAGAGGATAACTTGTCCATCTCCTCCCAATTATCTCCAACCCTCACAATCCCAAATGCGTCCAAATTCCTAATATCATCATACAGAGGACAGTCGCATAAAACATGCTTCCAATCCTCTGTCTGATGTCCACAGTCACAAATATTACTCTCAGCCAAACCTCTTTTGTACAGGAACTCGTTCAAAGAACCATGCCCCGTCAATATGAAGCCCAAACTCAAGTTAAAACCAAAGTCAGGATTTTCATTGACGAAGCAAATGTCCCGCATAAAAGCGTATGTGACTCTACCCTTGTGCGACTGAGCCCATCTGATGCCATCTGGTTGCCACACACTTCCTCGAAACTGCCCTGCGTGCACATTTCGGGCAACTGATGTGAAGGTTTTACATAAGTCTTGCTGAAAAGCTTTACTCATGGTGCGCCAGCACACACAGATGCCGTTTCTTTCTAATGACATGCTTTTTCTTTGTTATGTGTTCTTTCTTTCTCAGGTGACGGCCGGCACCCCTTTGGTGTACTCACACTAATCCCGGAGGATTAGTTAGACTACCAGAGATTGGAAGTAGGTCCCTCGGAAAAACTTCCTCAGGTCCCGCCCCCGCACTCAGCCAAAGTACCTTTGTAGCCCACTTGGTATGAAGTGAGCTACCTCCCGGGTAGGAGTTGAGGTATCTAGGAGAACCTCGGATAGATATGAACAGTGTTTTCCAAGCTGGTGCCTTCCTTCACCAACGCTTGAGCAACGTACCAACACTGAAAACACTTGTTCGGGCAACCACAGCCAGCACGATGCTCCCACTAGGGGGCCTACACCAAACTGACTAGGAAGGAACAATGTTCCTTGGGCTCCTGGTCACCCGTGCTACCAGAAGAGAAGAACCCTCTGGTCTGGGTTTCGCAGACAAGCTACTCCAGTTTTGCTTTTCCATACCCCGCATGGAACTGGTAATCCATAATAATACGGCATAGATTTTCAATGTCCGAGGAGAGAATATCAACACAGTAAACAGGAAGTATACCATGCTCCTATCATAGTTCATTAACCAGATCTCTCTGGTCATACAACTATATTTACGGAAAAGATAAATCTTCTGATACCTCCCGACAGCTTCTCTATGTCGCACCTGTTGCCAGGATGTGTTTTGTTTTTGTATGAATCTCCCCTTTACTTGGTTTTCGAAAAACGAGGTCCAAGATCAGTTTGAAACATATTATAGGTGAATCCCAAACCAAAATCCACCTGTTCCTAGGGCGCCTGGCACAAGGCCACACTACTTTGTTTTTCTTCGCAAGCATCATACCCTTTGCCTGCTTAATTACAGGATCAGGTAGAGAGGCCTGCGTTCTATGGGTAGCCGGTACAAAGCATCCTAGGAAACACCCACCTACCCAAGCACATTTCGGGCAGTATCTCGGCGATAACTTGACAAATGTTGGTTTTCGCACGCTTCAATGTTTGGGGATTATGCGCATAAACACAGTCTTTGACGTAGCCGCACACAAAAAAGTCTAACGGCGTCAAATCACATGATCTTGGTGGCTGATTGACGTTGCCAAAACGTGAAATTACGCTTTCTGGAAATTTCTCATGCAATAAAGCCAAAACTGGTCGTATTGTGTGGCTCGTGACACCGTCTTTTTGAAACCATACATAGCATCCTGTTCATAATCTTCAATTGCCGGCCAAAAAAAATTCGATTATCATACAGCCATAGTGCGCTGAACTGAAATTCGGATTATTCGCCAAACTTTCACTAACAAAAGCGATATGTTCGACAGTGCGTACATTGCGACGATGCGCAGGCCTGAGCACATCTATAACGCTTCCATTCTCTTCAAATTTCTTTATAATCTTGCCAATTCCTCGCACAATAAGTCGATTGCGACGACCATAATCATCCGGTTATGCCCGAAAAGTGCCTTCGTTGGAATCACCATTTTCGTGGAAAGTTTTAACTATTTTTACGCATTCTTCGGTTGTTGAACGATCCATATTCGTAAATGACAAACCTTTAACTAAATAAATAGCACTTCAGGCGAGAGGTATTTAACAGCTGATAGCCTTACCAGATCGACGGTTTTGAAATCAGTATATGGATATCGCGTTATTTTTGACATTGAAAGATATGAAAATAACTGTTATAATTTATATACCTGTATAAGAGATCGCTAGAATTATGCACTTAGCAATTAGGAGGGGATCAAAATTCGACTCTTATTTCTTTAGGAACCTAGAAGATCTGGATATTGTCCGACTTAAGAGGATGGTTGAACGGAGGAAGCTAAGGAAATCAATATCTCTAGTATCACAATGGACTATACAGTCTAAGCGAGTCTGTCTATTCAGACTGTCCCACTGATCTAAACTAACATAGTCTGCCTATACAATTTCTTGTCATTATACTGTTTGCAACTTTCACAATTATCTCTAAACACATACACCCACACACATGCGCACACACACAATACAATGCGGGACACAATGTAAATGATATGTAATACAAAGAGAATCAACGATAAGTTCACCCTCCACAGGAGCCAAAGAACTTTTCCACTTTCCACACAAGACGGTGGAGAAACGAATATAAATATATGTACATAACTACATATATAGATATGATTGTACTTGAACATAATGACATGAGTATATTTATATGCATTCACTGAAATGAAAGGAAATAAAAGAAAAATGAACTGTTACAGTAACAGAGACAGTTAGCATACTGATCCTGGGGAAAAGGATTTTTGCATTGCGAGGATGTGTGTCACAAGGACCAAACAAATGCAAATGCTACTCTACTGAAATGCAAGACAGACATCTGCTTGAATATTTTGAACACTTTGAAATGAAGACACTTTTACTTAACGTCTCGCTACAAGCAGAAATACTCACACATGCAACATTGATGTGAGTAATCGTTGCTTTTCTAGTATTTGTAACATTGACACGTTGTTGTAAGTTTTTATGAAATAATAATTTATGGAAGTTTTTATATTATTTTACCGTAAATTGTTTATGGAATTGTCGTTGGTACGAGTTTAATTTGTCTGAGGTTTATGGTGGGTCAAATGACTGGCTTTCTTGCAGACTGGAGGTAAAGAATTTCTTCATAAATGTTAATAGTTGAGGATAATCTGTTATGATTAATTGATGCACGGATATAATTTTTATATATCCATTTTCGTGATAAAACTTCACTAATTCATTGGTTTGGACAAATATCCCTATCATTTATTTATACAAAAGACGTAGGACATGTTGCGAGCCGTGCTCATTTTTTCTGAGAAATGTCTGATTAATTTTTTTCTAAGAAATGTCTCAATATGATATACGAGTATTTGGAAAAGGTTATTAATAATGGCATCGTTGACATCTGCTTTTCCTTCTTAGGTCGGCAGCTGATACGATTTGTCTTATTGTTAACGAGATTTTTTGAGCCATTCCTGTAAAGGACAGCGGAGGACAATGCAAAGAAATAATATTTTGCTCAATTCTAAACGTGTAGTATGTATATTAGGGTGGCATCGAAAATTTAAAATTTTGGTGATCGCCTGCATTTTACTGCCTTTAGAGAACATCAGACAATTCTAAAATATAGCACATTTAGCTCAAAAGTGACGTTCCCAACCAACAGCGTTTAAATATCAGCAAAATATGATGTTACTGAAAGGATATTGAAGAAAATTGGGAGTTAGTCAAGTGTGCAAATTTGTGAAAATTTAATGACTTCAAAAGCCCCAACAGGGAGCTGACAAAAATGGTAATTTCTGGCATAAATATAAATTCGGCTATCGACTAGCACTTACAGCTGGCGCCATCTATTAGCAAACACCAGGAACTTAGTTGCGCACCTAATATATTTCAAAAACCTCATAAATTTTTTATTATTTTTTTTAAAATGCAGAACATTCCCATTTTTAGCCCTTTGGAAAGGTATATTGAGTGGAGGCTATAAGAAAATTCTGGTTCGACATTGCCAAATTTATTTAAGATATTCACTAGTCTAATGTGAACCCTAGTACAGGCATTGCCTGCAATCTTTGGTTAATATTCTGTTTAATACGTTTAATGGAATCACTATACTTATATGAAGGAAATTTTGAAATATAATCAGATACGGCTTCCCATTTTTACAGATATCACCACTCTTGGTCCAAAAAAGGCAACAACAGAATTTGGTTGAAATCGTATGAAAAACATGATAAACTAACAGTCTAAATCATGCTAATTAATGTTAAATGTAAAATTAATGCCCGGTCTATTTTCATTCTTCTTGGAAGCCATAATCATTTAACATTTTTAAGATATTTACGTTCAATATTTCATAATTAATCTTCTTGACCATCAACCATAAAACCAACCACAACTTGTTGATCAAAAACTTCTGATGTTATACCTTAAATTATTATTACTTCTGCGTAAAAACTTAAATTCGAATTTAAAATTCTTGGAACTTCAACAAATTCCCCCGGTGAAACCCTATTAATGCCAACCAACTACGTGGTGTTCTTATTATACCAGAATTACTGCAATTTTTTGCGGAAGCAAAGGCAGCGGCATCCAATGGTGACAGTATGAAGTAGGTAACACATTACTGTAAATCAGCGCTGTGACCAATGATGGCGGTGCTAAGACCTCTATGTGACATACCCACACGTAGTAATGAAACTAAAGTAACTAAGAAAATAAGTAAAGTAGCAGTGGAGGCGAATGGGCAAAGAAAAGAAGAAAAGTAAATTATACTGGTGACAAGAGCAATCATAGCCACACAAGTTCTGGCAATCGTAGCCCAGGTATTAAAAGTGCTCAACTACATGGCTGGAACCTTAGAATACATGAAACCTGTTATGACAGGCAACGGCAGCCACGAAGAAAAGGACAGCTGCAACAAAACTCAAAAGGCGGAAATGTGACATTCAAACCTTGCCAGGGTGTAAAGGAAACGGAAACCTACGTTAACATCACGTACACAGAGACGTGAGTGAGTGAATAGATGGTGTGCGTAGACATGTAAGTGTATGTGTTCAAATAAATGTCAGTGGCCATTAATGGCATTCGCATTTACACACAGCAAGGCGTAGGTACCCATATCGTTTTTATATCAAACATTTTGAAACTGAGCTTACAAATGCAATTTAATTCCAATAAGATTTAAGGGGCTCCAAACAGGCTGTATTCTATATCGACTTCTCAAATTTCGACACGAACAAAATTAAAAAAAATAAAGCAATATTCAGCGAAGGAGGGAATCCAATTTACCAAATTGTATTAATGTTTTATTCAGAATTGTGTAGACACTTATTTTTTGCTGGCAATAATTGAAATACCATTTACTACTTCGTGTGAGTTTTTGCACTTGAAGTTATTTCTCGAAGTTTCTTTAATGGAAATTTTTATTTCTTCTAAAATCCACGCGGCTTGTGGTAGATACCAAAATCGCTGGCAGAGACTTTGTTCTCAAATGTGGAGTTGCAACCAGATGCTATAGTCCCATAGAGTAGCAGAGGTGGTAAGGTAATCCCCCCAATGGGGATTATGTTCCATACTAGCATAATCAATTTGGTATATCCTGGCTGCGAAGATAGGGTTGGCAATTGCAATGGTACAAAAATTGTTGACCCCTTTCCTAGAAAGTCCAAGTTTTACTTGGCTATCCCAGGGTGGCGTTGGCAATCGCATTGTAATATACCCAGTGTGTTGAACACCGTGGGTAAGGCCTTCACGGCGAGACTCACGTAAAACCCTCGTGGACTTTTTCTAAAACTATAATTATGGTAGACCTCGACGAGAAGAATACAAACAGGCGGTTGAAAATACCACTTTAAAAATGGCACATTATTGTAACTAGCAAGTGATTAGTTAGCACTCAGAATTGAATCTTTTCTGGTCTCAATATTTATTCGTGCCCTTTTAATCTCAAACGATCCAAAGGATATGAATAAGTGCTGCATGTTGCCAAGTAATTCGTTTCATAGACAAGAGTATAGAGTAATGTAGAGCTACCTAATTTTTCGGTTTCAAAAGTAAAGTTAAATAAAAGACACATAAACTTTGATTTTGATGAAACTTTTATTTCATTATAATGCTCTAACCTTGCCGTTATGAAATACAAAGTTATTAAAATGATCACATCGGGATTGATTGCATCAGTGGATCCTTTTGGGATAGTTTTTGAACACTTTTTTGCACATTTCGGGCGGTACGTTTGGGAACTATCCACGTAAACATTGTTTGTGACGTAGCCCCTTAAAAGAAAATTCAGACGGCGCCAAATCGAATAATCCTAGCGGCCAACTGGCGTCGCTAAAACGTGGAATTACGCTTTCTGGAAACTTCTTATATAATAAAATTAAAATCGGTGGTATTGAATCACGTTTACATCACCGCTTTCGTAGTAAGTGTTTACTTCATGCGTTTTTCGATTTTTTTTTTTTTATGCGTTCTTCGATTGTTAAACGATCCATATTCGTAAATGCCAAAACTTTCACTAAATAAATAACACTTCAAAAAGACAGGTAATAATCAGCTGATAGCCTTGCCAGACCGACGGCTTTGAAACCACTAAATGGATAACCCTGTATAATTGCACATTAAATGATGTTTTCAAAAGGTAAACTATCTACATGTAAACTATACAAAGTCAAAAAGTCAATAAAACATAAAACATTTGTTATTCATTCAAAATTATAACATGGCCTTAAAGCAGGCGCCTTCTGAAATAATTTACTTGTGCAACGAATAACTCATTCATACAAAACATTTATCAAACGTATTTCAACGCGAATTCTCTTCTATATCTTATATGGACTGAAAAAGACGTTTCGAAATAGTAATTTTAGAAGTAGAGAGTAGAGAGAGTAGAGAGTAGAGAGAAGTAATTTCAGAACAAAGAAAAGAATTAGTGAGAGTTATATCAGGTAAATAAGCTCAGAAATTCATACATAGTGATGGCCCTGTAAGATGGTGTATTATTTTAATGCAAAAGCCATGTGTTTTCTGTCCAAAATCTGATCTTTTTTCGATGATTCTTTGTAGTGGAATCTGGTCATAGTGTCGGTAATTCGATATATCGGACCGACGCCATACCATAATATGGAATTCCTTACCCTTAGGGCATCGAACATTTCACAGTCGATTCCAAATACATTAATTTTTGTTTCATCGCTCCACAAAATGTTTCGCCATTTCGCCGTCTCCTCTGAACCAATTGGAATGACTTCTTGCAAACGCCGGTCTAGCATTTAAATTTTTTTGTCTACGCAAAGGAACTCTTCTGACTATCCGTCCTGGTAAATGTGCTTCTTGTAGTCTACTTTGAACCGTTCGCGATAAAATTACATTTCTAATTTCTGTTGAAATCGCTCTTGAAGACACAAATGAGTCCTTCTTCGCAAGAGTTACAATACGGATATCTGTTGTTTTTGAAGTTTTTTTGGTCCTTCGCGAATTTCAACGGACTTTTTAGGCTTTAAAGCATATTGTACTCAAAATAGCGACCGATTCAAAGTTTCTGCTATAGAACGAAGACTTTGGCCACTTTCTTTTAGTCTTGAAACAATTTTCTTTTGCTCCGGAGAACAATGACTTTTCGACCCATGGCTGATTTTTTTACTATATATTTTGTTATGAATAAAGATAAACAACACTAAAATAACTAATCTTTCCAAAAAGACTACAGCAGACTGTGAAAATATTAAAGAATTGAACAATGTATTATTTTACCAAGTATTGCAATCCTACCTAAACAAAACTAACTCACAATGAAAACAAGGGGGAAGCCCCAGTTTTGTTCTTACTTTTAAAGGCATTACCATATTAAAGTTATTTAAAAAAAAAGAATAGCCATGTTTACTTTCCGTTAAAGTAATTAAAATTGAACATAAAGCAAAAATAAGCAGGTGTACTTATTTTTTCGACCATATGTGTATCTATTAATTGAAATGGTTCTTTCTAGTATACGAGTACACAAAATTCCACTCGGTTTTGCTTAAAATTAATGAAAATGTGGTAAAGTTTTTAACAAAAATCAGAAAAAATGCCTCTTTTTAAAAAGGTGGTTTAGTCGTTGCATGGGCAAGTTTTTTTTTCTACTTGGGCTATTTTGGCTAATTTCGAAATGAATCTGCCTATAATTTTTATATATATTTATGTCAAATTTCAGCCAACCATATCAAAAGGTGCGGCGTCAATCTTCCTTGCAATAGACACGTGGACGAAAGGATGGTTTGACTTAAATCGACATAGACCGTTACGACCATCGGGAATAAAATTAAATTTTATGGGATGTCAGATGAGTATTTCCAGTTGTTGCGAAGGGAATAACAAAATAAATGTACTCCCTTCATATGGTAGTGTGTATAAAAACTGCGATGCTAATAATATAAATTAATTTTGCTATACTTTAATTGGCGAAACAAAACTCTTTGGATCGGCTACTTATATTACATGCATATGAAAATATATATGTACGTATATATATTTTTCATATATATATCTGTGAGATTGGTAACCCTACAACTCATTGACACAGAACGGACGATCAAATGCGACGTAGAACGACGGAGTATAGAGAAAAACGAACAATAGATATGACGGAGAAGTTAGTTTAACTAGAGAGTTACTGGAGAAAAGACGCATAAGAAATCTCTAAAGAAGTATTGACAGAAGAAGTGCACAGGCAATCAACTACAAGCTCTTTATAATTAACTAAAATATATCTGTGGTCACAACCCATAACAGCCTAAGTCTGTTTTTCAATATGTTCAGTACAGGAGTTTAAAGTTTTGAATCTTCACTGAAAATCAGGAGAAGGTGTTTTTTGGAAAACTTTGCTACAGATTCCAAGGAAACGAATTTCTTTACTTAGTTGTTAACAAAAAATAGTTGTTTATTCTCTCAGTCAAAAGATATTATCGAAAAAGAAACTTAGGCTCTTATGAATTGTTGAACGAAATAAAGTCAAAAAGTTCAAGTTGAGTTAGGCTATTATTCCACATTAAATAAAAAACTTTAAGTTTGGAGAAAAACCTTAACTCAATTTATGTTTATCAAAAAACGAAATTGTAATTCGGAATAAGAGCCTAACTCAAGTTAGGAAAATAAAATTGTTTCTTTATTTTTTTGGATTAACGACTTAAGTTGATTTAGGCAATGATGAAAAAATAATGTTTATATTTGTTGTAATCCTAAATTGACTTAGGCAGTTATGCCAAAGCAGTCATTTACAAAAATAACTTAAGCTATTAGGTTTTTTTAGGATTAATTTCCTTCCTAGAAGAGATACAAACATGAAAAATTTAGAGCAAATAAATTTAGATACGCTGAATACGATGGTGCTAATAACTCAATTGTGTCCTAACTCGAGTTAGGCTGTTACGGGTTGTGACCACAGATATATTAGGATGGCAGCATTCACCATTCGCAATTTTAATCGTTTTATGCAAAAACTGAATGAAATATGCATATTTGTATGTTCAAATTTCATTCCACTGTCACCAGATTTACATCATTTTAAAGTATTCATGATTCACACTTGCAGTCTTCCTCCAAATTTACTACAATTCCCTAGGTTTCTATCGTACTGCGTTCGTTCCATGCTTCTCCTGCTCTCCTTTTTTTTCTACTACTATCACTACTATCGTCGCCGTGGTGAGTTTCCCACCCATTTGGCAAAGTTATTTTTTCTACTTTCAAATTTGTTTGTCTGCCTGTGTTGAACTGCTTGCATACCAAGAGAGTTTTCCACAACTTGTTGTGTGTTTGTATATATTATCGCGTTTTTTTTTTTTTTTTTTTGTGCGTTTTAATTGGTTTTTGCCATTTCTATTTCCGCTTAATTTAAATGAGTTCATTTGCCTTTTGTATGCGAATGAAGTAGAAATAAGCTCAAAACTACAACTACTTTAAAGGATGATGGAAATTTGCGGAAAAACACAGGCAATGCTCACACAGCATATACACAAATACAAGTAATCGTGTACATGTTTATATACGTTTATGCGGATGAGTTAAACGTAGTATGAAAAAAAAAGAAAATCAGCCTAATTTATGTGTAAAGAGTAGAAAATCATGTAACATTTGGATAATTATATGCAAATCGCTAAGACACAGTGGTATGAGGGGAAGTTGAGGTTTAACTTTACAGGACTATTATCACAACCTGATGACTCGATGGCCCGATGGAGCCAATAGGAAACCGAACTAATAGAAATAATAATTGTATCCAAACAACGTTTTACTTCCCTTATAATATGAATATAAATATGAATATGAATATGAAAAAAATAACGTACTTTAATGCATGAATGTCCAAATAAACAGAATTTTATAAGTTTTCCAATTTCTTCTAAATCTTACACTACATATATATTAATATAAATGTTATATTGAAAAACTATTTAAAAACATATCGTTCATAACGTTTGCTTTTTAAGTAGGAATACAAATTGCTAAAGTGTAGCTGGGTGTTTAGACATATTCGTTAAAAATTATAAATAATAATTTAACAACAGTTAAAATCACTAGAAACACATTCATTATTTATATCGTCAATGAAAGAGTATTTATTGCAAAATGTCGAAGAGCTTCTGGTATGAATTTTGAGTTAATATTGAAGTACATGCCAAGAAATTAGATTTTTCATAAATATGTTTGTATTTTGTATTAAACTATTGTTATTATACAAACAATTTTGATGTAGTTATTTTGCCAACTAGCCTCTATAATGCCATGCGGCGCTGAGGCGTAATTTGTATGAATTTGTATGATATAATAAATTAAAAAAAAAAAAAAAAAATATGTGCATTAGATTGATCCATCTATAGCCGGAGAAAACACTTTACCAAAATGTTGAAAAATATAGAGGATATGACAAAATTCCAAGCTAAATTATAAACGTTGTTACGTTCCGTTAGCTTGAGGATTGATAACATTTGCAGCAAATGCAGAATATTGTCCTCAAAGTACAATGGTTTCAATAAATTTCTGTATAAAAATTACCTTAGTTACAGTTGCAAAACCCCTTTTTCATATATGGTTTTCAGGTTGGTGATAAGCAACCTAAGCCATTGTCGCTCACTAATAGACAAGATATGTTTACTTCTTCTGCTGCGGGGAACCAACAACTTGTACAAACTTTTTTTTCATATCTGCACAGATTCTGCATGTCTTTGTCCATTTGAGAGGAAAGCCGTTCATCATAACCACAACCTTTACCTTTTATCTTTTGATAGATCTTTCAAGCTTCACCCCTATCAATTTGTCCTTTCTTAACTTTACTCTTCTCTTAACTTTACTTTAATTACTTAACTTTAACCTTCCCATAATCTCTGCATTCATTTGAAAAGACGACATTTCTCTTGCTTCTTCAGCATTGCCATATATTTGGCACCTCCTTTCCTTAGACCCGATGCGGTATTCTTAATTATAATACTGCTTATAAAATACTGCTTTGTCGCCACAGTTTGGCAGGAATCTGTTAGGGGATGAAACCATCCTTTCGTCAAATTCTTATAGAATATATATCAGCATTTTTAAACAAGATTAAACATTTTTAAGAGAGAGGTTATCAATATTATATTAGCATTTTTAAACGAGATTAAACACTTTTTAATAGAAAGGTTATTAATATTATATTAGCATTTTAAAACAACATTATTTTTTTTTTAAATTAAGAGGTTATTAATATTACATTAGAATTTTCAACCAACATTAAACATTTTGTAATTGAAAGGTGATTAATATTATATTAACATTTTTACTATAAGTTTCCGACGCTGTTATTTATTTACATTTATTTATTTATAGATTTAAATAGATTTAAAAATTTCGCTTATAAGTCACCCTATTCACCATCTCTACAGGACCACTGTGCAAACCGAATAGGCGAAAATGAACTCTGACATTGACACACACACACCTACAATCACTTATACAAATGTGCGATCACCAAATCAGGATACCAACAGAAATACTCGTAAACAACCTGAATACATTCATTCGTATGTCTGCATGACGTCGCAAAGCACACTTACGCTCACACAAAGCATTCAGCACAATTTTGAAATGGTCTACAAATATGACGGCGACTATTCCATTTACCCACAGAATTAAGTGCCAACATTTCTCACTCGCTGCAATGCCGATGGCAACAGCGATGTAAACGTCTGATATCTGTGACAACGACAACAAGTTTATGTGATATGACGACTGCAACTGCGATTCCAGTGACGCCGATTTTGACTCCATCCGCCAGCAACAGCAAGAGAAATGGTAGAAAATACTTAAAACATTTGCATGCACATGGAATTTTTTTTTTTTTGATACGTCAATGTAGTTGAAGATGTAAGCGTTTATGTGACGGTCTGATTGTGTATGAGTTTGGGTGTCCTTTTTGCCGAAGCCAACATTTGCAATGTAATTGCCAGTTTTTATTTGAAAAACTATACGAAAGGAATAAATTACGTGATTAATTCCTTTAAACAAAAACGATATTAATGGCAGTTCTATTCCAGTGACCATTTTCTTTTCGAAACTTTGGAAAATTTTGCATTTCATTTCATGTCTTTTAGTTGGGGCAATGAAAATTGATGATGGGTTGAAAAGTTGCAAATTTGTAAAGTGATTCCAGCAGCAAATGTGTGTACATATAAAAATTGCCAGTGTGAGTCTAAAAAAGAAACATAGCCGAAACGAACATTGCAATTAAATCCAAATTAATAGCGAGCTTAACAAATAAAATGCAAAATTAAATGAATTAAAGTATTACAAGAAAGCTCTTTCTTGAAATTTGCATTTATTAATAGTTCTATATTATAATTTAGAAACGTTCACTTCTCGCTAAAGACTCCAGTTATACGAAAACGATGAAAATCGCCTACTCATGTTCTAACTTAAGTTAAATACAGAGTGGCGCACGAATCGTGCTGCTGTCAATTGTCAATGGGGACCATTGTTGATGCAGTTTTTTTAACCACAACTGCGCCGAAGAAGTACCCGTTTCAGCAGCATATGGCTCCAGCAAGATCTAGCAACTGCACACACATAGCCAGACCAGTTATGGCTGAGCTTCAACGAAAATTCCTAAACAAATTAATATCCAGAAACTCCACTTTCCGCTGGCCCTCAAGGTCACCTGAGCTGACTGTACCAGAAATCCTTTTATAGGTTTATGTCAAGCAAGAGGTGTACATACAAAATGAAATCAAGGAATTTTATCGAATTAAAGCAGTCCATTAAAACAGCAATTGAGGCAATCCCGATTCCAATTCACCAGGCCGCAAAGAATAACATTCTAATCGCATATGAATTGGCATGAAAATCAATTACGGTCCATCGTCTTCAAAACCAATCAGTTATATAAAATAAAATTGAATTTTCTGTACAACAAAAGTAAACAAACAAATAAAATTCATTAATAAAAAAAAAGTAGTTTGAATTTCTTATTGTATTGCAATTGGTGCGCCACCTTGTACAAGAAACCTCAAATCTTACAAAATCACTAACATTTATAAATTTAAAATGTACATTTTTGATTCGATTAAAATTAAAAATTTAAAGCAAAAACTTATTAATTGTTAATCTTGTAATCTCTGATTGCAATTTATTTGGAAATAAACTAATGTCCTGCAGGAGTAGTAGATTTGCAAGTATCCCCTGGAAATTCCATCGAACATACGCTGAAGTGAGAAGGCTTCTAATTGAGTAATCGAAATAACATGTTGTCATCAATGTCACCTAGGTAAGTAGGTACCATTTGCTATCTAACCTTAAATATTTATGCCAGGATTGTATGTGGCTTAATAACACAGTTGTCTTAAAAAAAACATTATTTTATGTCCTGAAACCCTCTTCAAATAGTACAAGAATAAAGATATGAGAGTAAACACTTAAAATATTCATATACTTTACAGTTAAAGTGCCTCCATCCAACTGGCAGATGTTTCACAAATAACAGAATTGTCATCTCTGCCATTTAGGAGAAGCATTGAACTAGACGTGACATAATGATATTGAAATTTACGAAAACATTCATTTTGATATGGGTTTACAGAATAGCTTCAATCCGCTTTAGGAGTAAATATTTTGTTTCATTTTGATTTTTGTCCACTCCCCAACGGAAGAAATGGGCCTAAAGACAGTTTTTTTACTGCCTAATAGAAATATGTGGTCACTGCATTAACTACAACATTAAAAGCATTTTGGGACATTTGAAAGCTAATTTGGTAAGGACAGATAGTCTTAGTCTAACAGTCGGACAATTCGTTCATCGCAGCGATACTTCTGATGACGATGGAAAGCGGAGACAAAGTCCAATACAAGGATGCCCACGATGTGTCGCAGCATTTTGCCCTTAATTGCAAAAACTATAGCAGGATCCAATCTTTTAAAAAAATTTTGAAGCCAAAAATTCAATCCAAAAGTTAAGCGTTCTTAAACCCAGCATCAATCTTTTACAAAAATCTTGAAGTCAAAAATTTAATCCAAAAGTTAAGCGTTATTAAACCCAGCATCTTGTTGATAAAATTCGCCGGTGTAGTCATATCCCAAAGTCTAAAAAATTCTAAACAATCATAACTGAACCTAAGTGAGATATCATAAAAATTCCAGAGGATAGTTGATTACCAGTCCCATATTTAAAGATAATCGAGGATGATTTTATTACAAAATTAGGGTTGTTGTGGCCAATATTTTTTGAATTGTCCACTTGTGATGACAAATATAGAAAACCGAATCGGTATATAAATAGATTTTTGCAGAAATCAACTCCAATCAAACATTGCTTATTAATTGAAAAATTATCAAAAATACTTCCGCAGTAACTACTTTAATATATATGAATAACAATATTTATTACTATTTCATTTTATACTTATTTTTACATTTTATTATTATTATTTTATTAATTTAAAGATCGAAAATTGTTTAAAATTTGCTTAGTTTTTAGATATTTTGATATTTTTTGTAAAAGGTGCCAAAAAAGTTAACTCTTCGTTCTTCGTATTCATATAGTGGTATCAAAACTGCCGGTCTGGCAGGACTGTTAGCTGCTAAATACTTGTCATCTGAAGTATTATTCAGTTATTTAATGAACGGTTTGCCACTTGCGAATCTGGATCGTTTAACTATCGAAAAACGTGTAAAAATAGCTAAAACTTATTGCAAAAGCGCTGATTCAAACTCACTTTTCATGCATTATGGGGTATTATGGTCGTCATAATCGATCTACTGTGTAAGGAATTGGCAAGATTATAAACAAATTTAAAGAGACTGGAAGCGTTACAGATGTGGTCAGGCCTATACATCATCGCAATGTCCGAACTGCCGAAAATATCGCATTTGTTATTGAAAGTGTGATGAATAATCCAAAATTGTTAATTCCCCGGCGGTTTCAGCAATTGGGCCTATCTTACGGCTCATTAGGGCGTATTTTGCATTTGAATTTGTACCTCCTTCCATATATCCAACTCACGCAACAATTAAAGCCGGCTGACTACTCACAACGCCGTGATATGCTGATTGGATGCTACAGCAATAGGCTTTCAATGTTGTTTATTCGAACAAAATTTTCTTTAGCGATGAAACTCATTTCTCACTCGGTGGTTACGTCAACAAGCAAAATTATCTCATATGTGGCGTGGAGAATCCAGAAGTGATTGTGGAAAAGCCTTTGCATCCGGAAAAAGTGACTGTTTGGTGAACATTATAGTCTGGTTCGGTGTCATTGGCCCGTATTTTTTAGAAAGTGACGCTGAAGGAACCATTACCGTCAATTCAGAGACGTATGAGCATATAATAACCGACTTTTAATTGAAGACGGTGCCACGAGGCACACAACACGACCGATTTTGTCTTTATTGGATGAGAAGTTTCCAGAAAGCGTAATTTTACGTTTTGGCAACATCAAATGGCCACCAAGATTATGCGCTGTGACGCCGTTAGATTTTTTTTGTGGGGCTAAGTCAAAGATCGTGTTTACGCGGATAATCTTTAAAATCGTATTATCTTATTACACATTTGAAAAACAACATTCGTCAAGTTATCGCCGATATACTGCCCGAAATGTGCAAAAATGTGATCGAAAATTACCTCAAAAGGAGAAACTACTGCAACCAATACAGAGAAGATCATTTAATTGGCATTGTTTTCCGTAGCTGGCTGCTTCCAAGCATTGTAATGAAATGAAAGTTTCATCGACATCGTGGCTTTATTTGTTTTATTTAACAATAACCCTTTATTTCTACCAACAGCTAAAAGGAATCATAGTTTGTCATTCTCTATTTCTACCCATAACTTAACCCGTTGGGGTAGTATAATAGGTGGGGGGTCTTCTAGCTTACTTTTTTGTCTCATAATATTTAACTGGCTGGTGAATGGAATAAATGGTCGTCTGCTTGCGCTGGTATGCTATTTGTCCGTGTATGTATGTTAACATCTATGTTTCTCTGCCTTTGTGTGTGTGTGTGTGTGTGTAGCCTGTTGATAATGTTAGTGACGCTGGCTATGACGTTGATGGGTGTTTTGGGTAATTGACCTTATATAAGAAAATCAATACTGGCAAAGCAACAATTTTTTACGACTCCTTCGCCTTCTTGATGGGTTTTTGCCGCTGGTGCTGCTTAAAGTTATAAGCTTATTTAAGCAAATACTTGTAATACTTTTTGAGTAATGCTCGGGTGAGAAATTGCAATTTAATAAGCTAGTCTGGTGGGAAAGTTAAGGGGAATTAATGGACGGAGATGTTAAGCGGTAGATAAATTGACGGCAGCCACAATGACAAAGTTATTAAAAGAATAGAGAAAGGCGAAACAAAGGATGATATTTGAAAACTTTGTAAAATTACAGATTTCGTGCAATTTTTTTGCTTGATGAAGTAAGGTAATAAAATTAAACACAAAATTAAGTGTACACAATAAAAAGTGAATAACTGCGCCTAGTTTTTTGAATGCGTTTAAAATAACCGTAGACTTTTTGTTCGGATTTAAGCTATGAGTGAGCATAAAGGCAACATTTTTTGCAAGAGGCGTCAGTTTGAACAGGATTCATTTTAATCCGGAGAAAATTTTATTTCTGTCAACAAAAACAACTTCAATGATCATAACCAAGATTAAGTTTTGTTAACGATACTCTAACCAATTTGTAGAATCGAATAGTAATTGTAAAAATTGCACAGTAATTCAATGCGGTTGCTTACACATTGTTAGTTTTATGGCCTAATATCATAAAAAGTATGGAATTTCGGTGATATCCACGTTTTAACTTTTCCTTCTTTCCATAATTTTACATTTTTTTTTACTGGACACAATGAAATTCTTGCACACATTTATCGTAATTTATTGAAGATTTTCAAGAACGCTTTTACTACCAAATATACTCATTAATATTTATTTGAAGGGTTATAAAACAAAATTTCACAATAAAAACATTCTTCAATCATTCAAGAAACTATTATGAGTGAGGCTCTTGGCTTTTAAACATTCAGTAGATGTTTATGGATAAGACCACTATTTTAAAAGGCATTCAAATTAAATTTGTTCACATTCTCATCCTCGTAAGCATTTTATGTGGGGAAAAAATAGATTTATTAGTTTTCGCGAAAATGATTTTTCCAATTCTTATGTTGTTGCATCCAAAAATGAATGGGCATCCTCCAAATAACATATTATAATGAGACCAATCATAGTTAGAATGCTTTAAATTTAACGCTTAGTATTGAAGAATAACAGACATTTTTCAACAACATTTTTCTCTATACATTTAATTGCCACAACGTAATACGAAATACTTACATTTACCGTTCTTTTTACACACATCGAAGTTATTTTATATCACTTTTATAGAAATGGCCTATCTATTCTTCCACAGTATGTCTTGAATGTGAATGTGAAAATTTGAATATCTACGGAATGTTTCTCTGTTTCCATTTTATACCACATGTGGTAAAGATTATGCCAAAACATTTCAACGGAAGCTGGCACATATGGTTTGATTAGGCCATGTTTTGTTTTCTTTTTGTGGTTTTCTGTTAAATTCATGTTTTTATTTGAAAAGGGCAATGGATATTACAATTCACTTAAATCAACATATGTATGTGAAATTGTATTTTTATGATAGTGCTATTTGTTTATGAATAATGTAATTCCCTTCGACAATTAGTCACAATTGCTTTGGGACTTCAGAAACTATGATGTTAACCGGAAATTCTCACCCTCATTGTTTACATCAGAATTATTGTAAAGAATTTTTATTAAATTCAAACGGAATTTTTTTAAAAAAAATTTAAATTAGTACAACTGGTTAACAATAACATTAAAGGTGTTACAACAATAAAGCCTATCAACAACAATATAAACCGCAATAAGAGGCTAAAATCGCATACAGCATTTCAGGCAATTCCATTGTTATTTATTTCGATTCATCATTGTTCGATTCGATTATGAATGATTGAGTGAGTGAGTGTGTGAGTGTATGACTAAATCACTGAGTAGTAGATCGATAAATGAGTAAGCCAGCGTGTGAGTGTGTGTGCGTGTGTGTGAATGAGTCTATAAATACACTGAAAATGTGGTAAATTCCACATGAATGCACCAGCTCAGGGACCCATCTCCACCTAAGTACATATGAATGTGGTAAAGTATTGCCAGTTCTACCTACCACTGCTACATCAGTAGTGAATGAAAAATTTACTCGTTTTCTGGTTGATTGATTAACTTGATTGTTGCCCATTAAGTCGGTCAACAACGGTTGAGCAAATGGGGAAAGTTTAATGACTTCCGGTTTGTATTGAAATTAAATTGCAATGTAAATACGAATATCCGATTAAATTGCCTGCTTACTTAAAATAGTGTAGGTAAATTGGCATACAACTAAAAAGAGTCCAACAATTCACTAGTGGTTGAGTACAAGCAATATACGTTAAAGTATAAAATTTTTTAATATTTTGAAGGAGATAGCATTTAAAGTAGCTTTTCGAATGTATTTAATATTTTGTATGATGTATTTAAAAGTTTTATTATTATTGTTATTATTATTTATTTATTTATTTTTTTTTTTTTTGATAGTTGACAATTCATTTTAAAATCTTTGAAAATTGTCGCATAGAATGGTATATTGAAATGAATGTCCGTTATTTTGACAATTTTGAAATTTTTTAGTATATTGAGTAATTTGCATATTTTAATAATACAGGGTGGCGCAATAGAACGCCACCCTGTATTATTTTTTGCAGGGTAGAAAAGGCGCGGGCGGGGGGGGGCGCCTACATCGTTCTGTTGGCGGGCTCATGGAGTTTTAGTCGCTATGAATCACTTTGACGGGAAGCGTCGCGCATTTTGCGTGCGCGCATTTTACGAGAACTCTCGTTCATATATTGCTACTAGGCGACTATATTGTGCTGAATATGGACTACGGCGAATTAGTGAAGCTCCGAGTGCTAATTTAATGAATGAATGAGTTCGTAAACCGTCAAAATTGTCGTTATTGGAACAGTGAAAATCCCAAAATCAAACACCAGAAACCATTGCATAGTCCTAAAGTGACAGTATGGGCGGCAATCTCTGGCAGAGGAATAATTGGTCTTTTTTTTCGAAAATGGGCGGGGCCAAAACCCTATGTTGAGATGTTGGACGGATTTTTGGCTCCAGAAATTGAAAGTTCAAGAATAGTGAATTCCAGACCTTGGTTACAATAAGATGGAGCTACCTGTCACACATCAAATGACTCCATGGCGGTGGTGAAGCAGATGTTCCCTGGCAGACTGATTTCGAAAAGAGGTGATATCCCATGGCCCCCACGTAGTCCAGACTTGACGCCTCTTGACTTTTTTTTGTGGGGATACCTCAAACACAAAGTCTACAGTAATAATCCAAGAAACATCGTTCAGCTCAAGGAGAATATCCGTGGTGAAATGGAAGCCATTACACCAGTATTACTGAAGAAAGTTTTCAATAATTTTCGTTTGCAGTTAGAGGAGTGCCGTCGTAGAGAGGGCCACCATTTAGATGATGTTATTTTTAAAAAATAAACTCCATTTATTACTCTACAATGCCTTAGATTTATTTTAGCCATACCTTTTGTATTTATTTTTTAAATATGCACGTTCTATTGCGCCACCCTGTATGAACATCATGAATAGTTGGGAAATGATTTGAATATTTTTAATCATTTTGGAGCCTTCTTCATAATAATGTATCCATATTAATTTATTTAAGGTTTGAAGAATTGTATTTAACAAAAATTTTTGATTTCCAATAAATATTTATAAATAATGTTCTTTACATGCGGTGTAGCAAACAGAAATCCATGATTTCTGCATGACATTGAAGACTTTATTTATCATTTATTTATTTAATATTTGAAGAATTTGTTTTTAACACAAAATTTTGATTTCCAATAAATATTTATGAGTAATATTCTTTACATGCCGTGTGGCAAAACAAAATCCACGATTTCTGCATGACATTGAAGACTTTATTTAGCATAGTTAAAATAATTCGATCTGTGCAATTTATTCGATAACTTGTAGCTATTTTGAGGGTAACTCCTTTATGCCTTTCTCACAAATGTCCTCGTTCTTATTAGCAGAAAACTGAGACAGTCGATTTTTACAAGTTCCTGTTGACGAGAATTTTTTATTAGAAAAATCATTGACAATAGACAGAAAAAGGTAGTAAACACTTGATGTCTTAGTTGGGATTGTAAAATGGATGTATAAGAACGTTCCAACCGAACTCTAGGAGCTTCGGGTGAATCACTATCGATATGTGTGGTCTGAAGTTATCTTGATAGAATACAATTCCTCTTCTATTAGCCAAATTGCTTTTAGGCGATTAATTTCTTCAGACGGTCCAATTGTTAATAATACAGATTCTAATTAAATATTTGAGAGCAAAGGAACAGTTCATAGCAGATGATTCTCCGCCAATTTCACCAAACACACTGCAAAACCTTCCTGACTTTTAATCTTGAATTGGCCACCGTTTCCAACAGCTCACCGCTATTCAATTACGACCATTTTCACTTAATGTTGTCGTAGAATATCCGTTTTTCATTAGCAGCTACCATCCGTTTCAGAAATGCGGTGATCCTGTAGTAATTCAGCAGTTATTCGCAGACAGAAATTCAGTCCATGAAATTTTGTTGCTTTAACTCTTGTGACAATCATATATCGAGTTTCGTTACACAAGTGATAACAAATGGCTCTTTGTGCAAAGTTTAGCTTCTTGCCAATCGAAACACTGCCTACTTGACAGTCGATATCCATTATTTTGTCGACATTTTCGACAATTGGCTTTCCAGAGCGTGCCAATTGTCGAATTGACATAAAAACTACCAGAATGGAATCGACGAAATCAGAATTGCGCTATAGTAGCAGGACCTTTAACGCTATTCACATTTTCAGCCGTCTGGTTTTCGTTTTCGCCCTTATCAAAGAAAAACTATAAAATTTACTGGTGATCATATTTGATGCGTGCTCAAACTATACTGGGATAAGCAATCACAAATCTGTCTGAGTAGTTTTTTTTTGACAATAAAGTCTTATCTTTCTAAAACCATCTAGAATAACTCAATCGCATTTATATAACGCGATATATGGTTTACTAAATCTATTCATTGGAAAAACAATGACTTTCTTTATACTACACCTTATATTTTGAATATTTTATATATCGGGGTTCATTCTGCTTTTAAAAGAAATTTATTTACATATTTATATGCAAGAAAATAATTACTTTAATCTATTATATAATCTCCCTCTTTTTTAATAACTTCTGCCCACCTCTTTGGAAGCTTTTTAATTCCTCTCTCAAGGACCCGCGTTCAATTCGATTTTTCACTTCCTCGTCGTTATGCAAATTCAAATCCTTCAAGTGGTTGCTCAGACTGCGAAATAGATGACAGTCGAACGGGGCGAGGTGTGGGGAGTACGGTGGGTGAGGTAAAACTTCCCACCTAAGCTCTGACAGTTTGTGATGGGTCCGCAAGGCAGTGTGAGGTTTCAGTGAGAGTGTGAAGTACCCATACATCGAGGTTGCTCACAAATCGGAACTCTTTTATGACCCCGTGAACAGTTGAGACAGATTTTTTTTTTTTTTTTTTTGATTATTTCAGTTGTTTCCCTAATTGTTCCACGGGAATTACCAATAATTAAATCTCTCACCTCCTCGGAAATAATTTCTTTTGGTCGTCCTCATATAAGAGCATCCATTGCGGAGAACGTTGCCCGTAAAACATCTTTTAAACCATTTCTGGCAAGATCTTTCATTTGGTCCGTTTTCTTTATAAACAGTCTTTATTTTTCAGCTGGCTTCAGCAGCCGTTTTTCCCTTTTCGGAAATAATACGGCATAAAATGCCTGAAATGTTCTTTTTCGCTTATTTTTTCCACGTTTTAAAACTTTTTTTAAAACGCTATAACCACTCACGACTAGAACGTGAACACAAGTAAACAATAGTAAACAGCTTAGAGAAGGGATGGGAGCAAGTTATGATAGTGTTTGAAGAAACTCTACGTCATGAGAAGTGGCGTATGGTGAACTAACAAATTAATCGAACGATCTTTCCAAACAGCGCAATATATTGTAAATTTTAAATAATTTTCTATATTTGAAATATTTCGAATATAATCCAAAATTTTAGACAAAATTTTTACAAATGCTGCATATTTTGATTATTTTATATGATTTTGATTGTTTTAAGCACTATATTAAAACTTCTGTCTAATATTTTAAAGCATAATGCGGCATTAAACATACTACATGTCATTTAATATGCCTCCAAACCACCCTTTCTACAATCATTTTTAAATCATGACGTATTATATAATAATAGTATAATAAGAAAAAGAAGCTCTTGACTTTAGCGACCTTTAAATTGTTCCCATTTTAGGCTTAAGTTCTCATAATCCTTATAAGTATGTCGAATATAAAGAATCTAAGCTCACAAGAAATGCCGCATTATAACCACTTTTGTATTATGTGGTCTTTAT
>JAHXMU010024019.1:0-11299 GCA_019455685.1 Philornis downsi | reverse complement strand
TGCTCAAAAAGACTCTTATTTAAGAAAAGTACCTATATATTCCAAAGTAATTCATAATAATACTGGTAATTTAAAATTCCTCTTTCGATCTTTATTGTATTATACTCGTATTATCCATTTACCACCAAAAAGTTGTTCTGCATTTGAAATTTTTGACATTTCTTTTTATTATGACAATTTCCAAACACCAATGAAGCTTGTTTATAATCCTTCCAATCAGAAACTTGCTAACAGTTAAGGAAGTAGCCGTAGTTATTTTTAACTACGAAATGTCTTCGGTGTAGTAAAAGCAATATTGCTGCGAACCAGATGATAGCGGTTCACATTGAAAAGGAACTTAGAGAGCAGTTAGATCTGAAGATTTATCTAACAACATGATCTTATAACGACTATGTAATGTGCGCATGATGTGTTGTGTTCTAATTTAGATTAAGGCCGAACAAATTATATTAGTATAACAGATGTAAGCGTCTATTTTAAGTAATTGTAATTAATTTCTTGCCTGATTCAGAGAGATAGTAGTTTTAAAATCAAATTGTAAATATAATCTATAAGTATTTTTTTTTTCTAATATAACTATCTATTCAGTAGCTATAAGTAAACAAATTTACTTACTTAATATTTCAAAAACAAAACAGATTTAGATTTTTAAATGTTTTGGTACCATAATATTTAACAGGCGTAAAGTCAGACTCTTCACTAAAATTCGTCATGCCCGATTACGAAAAGGTCTTATCCCAAAGTTTTATGTCTCCTGGGTACTGTTTTCAATAAATTACGTTCTTATCCACTTAAATCGTGTACTGCAAATGCTCGTATATACCATCTGCAATGAGAACTGTGTCTTATTAAAGCGATGAAACAAAGGTTGCGCAGTCCATTTGCAGAAGTGTCATCAATGTGATTCTTCTTTATCCTAAATGAAGAATCATCCTACCCTACATCATTGGGTTGGCGAGCTCATGGAGTTTTAGTCGCTATGAATCACTTCGACGGGAAGCGTCGCGCATTTTGCGTGCGCGCATTTTACGAGAACTCTCATTCATGTATTGTGACGAAGTTTGCAACGAATTTTAACATTGGATCTTAAACTGCATCCATATAAGCTGCAATTAACACAAGAATTGAAAGAGTCTGACTTCATAGCAAGGCTCGCATTTGCTAATGAAATGCTTAATCGATTTTCCAATTTTGACAATATCCTTTTCTCTGACGAGGCTCATTTCCTTATGAATGGGTTCGTAAACCGTCAAAATTGTCGTTACTGGAATAGTGAAAATCCCAAAATCAAACACCAGAAACCATTGTATAGTCCTAAAGTGACAGTATGGGCAGCAATCTCTGGCAGGGAAATAATTGGTCCTTTTTTCTTCGAAAATGCGCGGGACCAAAACGTCACGGTTAATACGGAACGCTATGTTGAGATGTTGGACGGATTTTTGGCTCCAGAAATTGAAAGTTCAAGAATAGTGAATTCCAGAACTTGGTTCCAACAAGATGGAGCTACCTGTCACACATCAAATGACTCCATGGCGGTGGTGAAGCAGATGTTCCCTGGCAGACTGATTTCGAAAAGAGGTGATATCCCATGGCCCCCACGTAGTCCAGACTTGACGCCTCTTGACTTTTTTTTGTGGGGATACCTCAAACACAAAGTCTACAGTAATAATCCAAGAAACATCGTTCAGCTTAAGGAGAATATCCGTGGTGAAATGGCAGCCATTACACCAGTATTACTGAAGAAAGTTTTCAATAATTTTCGTTTGCGGTTAGAGGAGTGCCGTCGTAGAGAGGGTCACCATTTAGATGATGTTATTTTTAAAAAATAAACTCCATTTATTACTCTATAGGTACAATGCCTTAGATTTATTTTAACCATACCTTTTGTATTTATTTTTTAATCTATTTTTTAAATATGCACGTTCTATTGCGCCACCCTGTACAAAATGTCATCTCCTTTTTTTGCAATGCAGATAAAATATTTTAACTTTCTCGCAAAGAAATGAAATGAGTGGAACAATTTCGAATAACAAATACAGAGTTGTCCATTTGCGGTTTCAAAAGTAAAGTTAAACAAAACACATAAAGCTCTGATTTCGATTAAACTTTATTTTATTAAAAATACGAAATACAATGTCATGTAATTGACCGCCTCTGGATTGGTTGCAGCAGTGGATTGAAGTTCCTTCAGCCTCATTTTCATCATCATCATTTGAATCGCCATTTTTGTAATAAGCTTTAACTATTTTTGCGCGCTGTTCAGTTGCTAATCGATCCATATTCGTAAATGTCAAACCTTTCGCTAAATAACTAACGCTTCAGATGGCAGGCATCCACTCTTGAAAATAACCAGAAACTGCAAATCCCAGGCCAAGTAATCCCTTATAATGCCATCGAACGTCCCTCGGGTGGTGATTAAAGTGAGAAGGCGGCTAGTTTGAATAAAATAATGGCCGACAAGGCTCAGGTAATTAGCCAATATCTAACTCTAGTGTTTGTTGGGACCCCACACAAGAATCGAATGCCGTGGCCTAATAAGTCCCTCATCTTAAACATAAATAATTACGAAAACACAAGGTAAAAGAAGTAATCGGTGGCCCCAAATGTTGGCGAGCACTGCAAGTATTGTAAGATCCATAATTTAAGAATATGCATGGAATGTCCGAATTCTTTTCAAAATAAGTTACTCAGATCAGATTGGTGGATGTCACACATGGCAAATATAAAGTTGATATCGTTGTTACTCAGGATAAGCGATGTGCAGGAGAAAAACAAATTTCTTTGCATCCCATGAATGAGATATGGGAGATACATTCTGCTTAAAAACTGTAACATCTACCACAGGTGACTTGCAGATAAATTAATCCAGGTGTGGATTTGTGGTGGGTAATAGATTTGGGCACCTTACCTTATGGTAACGGATTCGGACTGGTTATATGCGCCGCAACGAGATGAGTGATAGTAATTCAAATTAGATTATAAAGGAAAGTTATGCTGAACGCAAGTTGGCTTTCTCCTGATTATGACATGAGAAAACATATTATGTAAGGGATAATAGATAGAAGCCATGTGTCCGTCTACATAGTATCATGTTCGTACGAGTGATCTGTATTGTTAATATAAGCTCTTATTAACACCTGATTGCAGTTATTATATGTAATAGATTGAACAAGGCGATAACAAGACATCGCTCAACCGCATATCCCGAGTTAAAAAGTAACATTAATGGTATGAAACTCCGCCCCTGTAAGAGCGATGATGGAAATCTGCTCACAGATATGTAGAATGTAATGCATTGCAATTGCGTAAAGAAAGCTTATATAAATTGCTAATTCTGAACGGCAGCGCAAATTAAGAAACCAGGCTAATTATCGACGAGATTTCCCACCACCAAACCAGAATGGGGTCAGAATAGCAGAAAGGCGATCCAAACGTGTACCGATTGTCGCGGTATCAGCGAAAGATATGCGAAAGACTAAAGCTTATTCTATCTTACCTGTTGGGGCCTTATATGTGAGGCTTTCGATCTGACAAATCTTGGAAGATACCCAAGAAAAACCAATCGATGTATATCACAATGAAGTTGCCTTCGGTCTTCTAACACGGCAAAAATTGCATAAGGCATTAACTATTTTCTCACTACTGTGAGATTATACGTCTCTGCAGGTTGACACTGACTAACATGAAGCCTTTAGTAAATATTTTACATTAAACGGAAATGTAGGCAGGGTGAAAGTTTATCATGCGACCTCTTGGTCACGCTTTTGGAGATGATTAAGAGGAAAGTGAAAAGTCTTCGACAATGAATTCGACGGGCGGCAAAGAGGAGGGCAAGCAGAGCTCCGTTGGAAGGACTAGGATTTTGGAACGCTGTTAAAACTTGGTATGGCAAATTGCACAAAAAGCGCAGAAGACTGAAGGATAAAGCCTACACTGTATTTATAAGCAACGTTTGCCAAAAACTGCGAGATTCTACTGCAACCTTATCAAGTACTGAGAGTCTGCAGGCTGAGGCTGGAGACAAACGGGTACAAAACCAATTTGGCCAAAACCAGTTTTTAAAACTAGCCAAAGTCGCGCAATTCTGTGCTTCACCTATAAAATCCTATTTACACTCTAATTTTTAAGTCCTTAAATATCCCATCCAAACACACATGATTACTACAAATTCACATTTTTTATTGAAAAACTTCCAATTCAATAAACATCTACATATAAGAAACTGTAAAAATCAAAATCAATTTGATTAAAAACTCCATGTAAAAATTATATCGATGAACAGCAAAAGTTTTAATGTTTCGCTGAAGTACAGCCACGTTTCTTCGTCTCAGCTGGTGCTGGAACTGGAAAATATCGTAAATTGTATGTATAGCAAAAACAATAAACTCATTTCGCGACATTACCATCTTCTTTTACAGCATGCAATGTGCTAGTTAGAAAACCTTTATCCTTCAATTGGCGTGACTACCCACGGAACTTAATACACTCGCATCATCTTCATGATCCTCCTATAAAATTGGCATTAAGTACACCAGACATTCAGGAAAATAATAATGTGTACCTTATCCTTGGCGGAATTTCGTGACACTCGACTTCCAGTTGTGGACGGAACGTTGGATGCCGCACTGCGCTTTGATGAGACGGATTCTGCATCGTCGCTATCATGAGCAGTTGAACGTATCAATCGTACTTTCACAGTATGTTTGGCAACGGCTGGCGGCGTTATATCAACCTTCTTTGTTACGGCTTTAGCTTTTACAGTTTGAGCCAATGCTACAGATTTTTCCATCATGGATAATTGATTGCGCATCAAGCGGCGAGACATAGTAAAATACAAAGTAGTGCCGCCTTTAAGTGACTCGTGTGTTTTGCTAGACAATGTATCTGCCTCATGTCCGGCAATCTTCAAGGATTTATGTGGTTTTTCATCATCGCTATTTTCAGAGTCTTCTTCAAGCTTTTCCCGTTTTTTTGGAATACTCTCCAACTCAGTTGCAGTTTCTTCATCAAATTCGTTGGTCGGTTGTAAAGAACCGGCCCTTAAACTACGCTTGCTATTCGAGGGAGTAATAATGACTTCTTTCGACACTGTAGACACTTGCGGAGGCACTGAAATGCCTCGTGTGCCTCTACGCGGGGACGCAACCACATGTTCGCCATCTAAAAGAGGTACAGAAGTACCTCTTACACTTCGACGAAACAAAACTGCAGTAGTTTTGTGTTCAATGACGGAATTCAGTATTGTAGTGCCTCTAGGACTGCGTCGAGAAGTATTGGTTGTAACATCGGGCTCTTTATCGGAAGGGAGTGTTGATAATTCCCTTGAATTTCGGCGAGGAGAAGCTGCGATTACCGGGGATTCTGTATCTTTAGGAGGTATTGAAGTATCTCTTCCGCATGTACGTGTAATGAGTGGCTCTACGCCTAAAGATGGTATTGAAGTACCCCTGGTGGTGCGTCGAGGAGATGCAACAGATCTGGATGTTGCGTCCATATCCAAAGGGGGTATCGAAGTGCCTCTGGTGCTTCGATGAGGAGACGAATATGTAGCAATACTGGATAGTAAATCATTACCAGATATCGACGTTTTCCGCAAATTTCGTCGTTTACCTACTAAAGCCGTTTCACTTGAATCTTCCGGTGTTTCAACTGGTTTGGAGACTTCCCCAATTTTTGTATCTTTGTTAGCTACTCCGTCATCTTTAAAACTGTATTCTCTATTAGTGATCTGGTCATTGGTTTTCGGCAAATCCGAACCATCAACTGAATCGCCTTCTTCCATTCTTAGAGTAATTTGCTCTTCCGGGTTCGCCGGTTCCACAGATTCTTCAAGCATTTTATTCTCTTCTTCCAGTGGTTGTATTCCATTTTTGTCTGCCGCTTTTTCTTCCAAATTCAAATGTACTTGCAGACAGCCCGATTTTGATTTCTTCTCATCTGTTGTATCCTGCTGATCTTCTTCACATTCTTTTGCACCAATCACGGATACGGTCATAACAGAAGACTCTTCCTTTTCTTCAGATGATTTTCCGCTGATCGTAGATGTAGACGAAGATGAATCATCTATTACCTCTACAACATCTGTATTTTCTGCTACAGAGCAATTATCAATTATATCAATTGAATCTTCCTCAGTTCCGCGCACACCTTTCATATAATCGTCATATCCTCCGGTGTCAAAACTTTTTTCACTTTCTGTTTGATTTAAACAATAAAGTCTAGGATCTTCATCTTCATCGCTAGTATGGAAATCAAAGGCACGGCCATAATCGTTATCATCTATGTATGACGAAGACGATGACAGAAATATAGAACCGTCATCCGAACTATCCAAAAGATCTCCCCAATTAGCAGGTTTTTTTGTTTTAAGCTCTGATTCAAAAAGGTCCGCTTTTTCCACCCCGCCCTCGTGGACATCTTTCTGTACGAGTCGTACGCTTTCTACAGGTTCAGGTGTTTCCTCATTTTTGATGTGGGAAATCTCCGTTTTTGCTTTATCACTCATAGAAGTGTCTTCCATTGGCGCTGTCTCTCCATCATCAGGTGTTACCATTAAGGACGATTTAGTAGGCAGTAGGGTTGAATCGAGTGTAGATATATCGTATGTGCTCATTCCTAGTGTTGTTTCTAGCATTTGCTGTTTTTGTTCTTCTGTATGCTTCTGGACTTCGTCAGCTTTCGATTTATCTGCGGGCATACTAAGCAAAGCAAATACATTATTGGAACCAGCGCTGGTGTAGTCAAAATATCCCACTACAGTTGTACATTGTGACAATTTGACGGGAGACCGTTGCTTTTCCTCTGTGTTTGTTTACGAATATTGTTACTTATAATTGTTATTATATGCATGTCGACCAGGGGACGCAACGTAAGGCGTGGAACACATTATCAGATAAATCTACCAAATTAATCTGACAAAAGCTATAACTACACCGAAAAAATGTCTTAATTGATATAACCTAAAATTTCAGTCATCTCATAAGTGATAAATCACTAGAGCGTAGTTGAAGCCAATTCTCTGCATAACAGTGAAAATAAAATAACCAATTAGCCATTTTTCTCCACATTTTCTTACGATACTCTTCTATATAGAAATATCTTTCTAACAAAATGACTTTGGAAAACAATGACTATGTTTTAGTCTGTTGGAAGAATCTTATCAAATAGAATAAATTGTATGTGTTGCATTAAAATATAGTTAGTTGTAGAGTTGTAAATTTTTTTAATTATGAGCAAAATTACCGGAAGCCAGTTTCATAAAGAGAAATTTTGCGAAAGAAAGATTTCATAAAGGAAAGTGTGTTACAAGAAACTTTTCATTTACGAATTCCATGAATGACTATTTTAGGAAAGTATCTTTGAGCAAGCATTTTATGGAGAAAATTGCATTTGAAGATATTGTTCATATAGCTGTCTTTGAACGCATTTGCCACGCAGACATATTCTCCGAAAATATTTCTCCACAAATACCATTTTCTAACTAAATCCCTTGCATACTATGAATAAAATATGAGGGAGTTTCTCACATTTAGTGAACTTACAAACATTCCGTTTTTTGACTTACTCAACGGGACCTACAGTTTAACGACGATTCCGAATGTCACAGTTTGAGGAGTATTTGCCAGACTTGTCGATTACTTGACTGTTCGAGTTGTTCCTCAGACACATCGAGGTGGCCGCAGCTCTAATAATGATAGGTGGCTTTATGCGGAATTGAACCCACAATCGGTCTCTGCAAAAAATTACTTTCATGTGGCATTTTTTAAACATGCCAAGACATTTTTCAACCTAAAAATGATTTCCAATACCCCAAGTAACTTTCTAAAGAAAGACATATTTCAACACAATTTCTAAAGTGTTCTGGAGGATATCTTTTACATATAGGAAGGTATTTTGGAAGAATTTTTCCTATAGACATTTTCTAACAGATATGTGCTTCGGAAAATAATTGTCCTATAGAAAAATATTAAGTAGAACTGTAGAAAAGGAAAGTATAGAGGTATATTGAAAGACAATTTTTACATTAAAATATGTATTCAAAGAGATTTATATATAATTTATTTAAGTAAATAAGTATTTTCCAAGAAAAATTATCCAAACTTACTTCCCCATAATTTGAAAGAAGTGTGTATAAAGGACACTTTTCATGTAGAATGTAGAAATATGTTTTCAGACACATTCTCCTATATGCAAAATATTTTCCAAAATACGAAAATTTGTCCTAAGTTTCTTCTCTTTTTGCTCCAAATAATATGCTCTAAAGCACATAAAGCAAAAATCCCTTCCGAGATGCTTCTACATGAAAAGTGCCCATAATTCAATGAAGGACAAACAGATATACGACATTCAACTACACTTTTCTACACTTCAACTACACTTGTCATTTAAAATACTTTAGAAATTGTTTTGCAGTACTAAAGTAATCGTTCAATGTATCAAGTGTTTCGTTAAGGGTTTAGTTTTTAATTAATAAAAAACACAGATAGTTTCCATTTGTTAGTCAGTCAGGTTTTTAATTGCTTATTAACAGAATATTTGCTAAAAAAAAAAGATTTTGCCAAGTTTTCCTACGTCTTACTTACCAACAATTCGACGGTATAGTTGGTCGATCAGTTGTCAAATATTTCACCCGATGCATTCCAACGCGAAGACAGTTTCCAAAACATTTCGTTATTGCTTTCTTTAAAAAGAAGTACATTCAAAAGGCCCCAGTTCACTTTTCAACATTGACTTCTATACAAAAAGTATGCTCAAAAAGACTCTTATTTAAGAAAAGTACCTATATATTCCAAAGTAATTCATAATAATACTGGTAATTTAAAATTCCTCTTTCGATCTTTATTGTATTATACTCGTATTATCCATTTACCACCAAAAAGTTGTTCTGCATTTGAAATTTTTGACATTTCTTTTTATTATGACAATTTCCAAACACCAATGAAGCTTGTTTATAATCCTTCCAATCAGAAACTTGCTAACAGTTAAGGAAGTAGCCGTAGTTATTTTTAACTACGAAATGTCTTCGGTGTAGTAAAAGCAATATTGCTGCGAACCAGATGATAGCGGTTCACATTGAAAAGGAACTTAGAGAGCAGTTAGATCTGAAGATTTATCTAACAACATGATCTTATAACGACTATGTAATGTGCGCATGATGTGTTGTGTTCTAATTTAGATTAAGGCCGAACAAATTATATTAGTATAACAGATGTAAGCGTCTATTTTAAGTAATTGTAATTAATTTCTTGCCTGATTCAGAGAGATAGTAGTTTTAAAATCAAATTGTAAATATAATCTATAAGTATTTTTTTTTTCTAATATAACTATCTATTCAGTAGCTATAAGTAAACAAATTTACTTACTTAATATTTCAAAAACAAAACAGATTTAGATTTTTAAATGTTTTGGTACCATAATATTTAACAGGCGTAAAGTCAGACTCTTCACTAAAATTCGTCATGCCCGATTACGAAAAGGTCTTATCCCAAAGTTTTATGTCTCCTGGGTACTGTTTTCAATAAATTACGTTCTTATCCACTTAAATCGTGTACTGCAAATGCTCGTATATACCATCTGCAATGAGAACTGTGTCTTATTAAAGCGATGAAACAAAGGTTGCGCAGTCCATTTGCAGAAGTGTCATCAATGTGATTCTTCTTTATCCTAAATGAAGAATCATCCTACCCTACATCATTGGGTTGGCGAGCTCATGGAGTTTTAGTCGCTATGAATCACTTCGACGGGAAGCGTCGCGCATTTTGCGTGCGCGCATTTTACGAGAACTCTCATTCATGTATTGTGACGAAGTTTGCAACGAATTTTAACATTGGATCTTAAACTGCATCCATATAAGCTGCAATTAACACAAGAATTGAAAGAGTCTGACTTCATAGCAAGGCTCGCATTTGCTAATGAAATGCTTAATCGATTTTCCAATTTTGACAATATCCTTTTCTCTGACGAGGCTCATTTCCTTATGAATGGGTTCGTAAACCGTCAAAATTGTCGTTACTGGAATAGTGAAAATCCCAAAATCAAACACCAGAAACCATTGTATAGTCCTAAAGTGACAGTATGGGCAGCAATCTCTGGCAGGGAAATAATTGGTCCTTTTTTCTTCGAAAATGCGCGGGACCAAAACGTCACGGTTAATACGGAACGCTATGTTGAGATGTTGGACGGATTTTTGGCTCCAGAAATTGAAAGTTCAAGAATAGTGAATTCCAGAACTTGGTTCCAACAAGATGGAGCTACCTGTCACACATCAAATGACTCCATGGCGGTGGTGAAGCAGATGTTCCCTGGCAGACTGATTTCGAAAAGAGGTGATATCCCATGGCCCCCACGTAGTCCAGACTTGACGCCTCTTGACTTTTTTTTGTGGGGATACCTCAAACACAAAGTCTACAGTAATAATCCAAGAAACATCGTTCAGCTTAAGGAGAATATCCGTGGTGAAATGGCAGCCATTACACCAGTATTACTGAAGAAAGTTTTCAATAATTTTCGTTTGCGGTTAGAGGAGTGCCGTCGTAGAGAGGGTCACCATTTAGATGATGTTATTTTTAAAAAATAAACTCCATTTATTACTCTATAGGTACAATGCCTTAGATTTATTTTAACCATACCTTTTGTATTTATTTTTTAATCTATTTTTTAAATATGCACGTTCTATTGCGCCACCCTGTACAAAATGTCATCTCCTTTTTTTGCAATGCAGATAAAATATTTTAACTTTCTCGCAAAGAAATGAAATGAGTGGAACAATTTCGAATAACAAATACAGAGTTGTCCATTTGCGGTTTCAAAAGTAAAGTTAAACAAAACACATAAAGCTCTGATTTCGATTAAACTTTATTTTATTAAAAATACGAAATACAATGTCATGTAATTGACCGCCTCTGGATTGGTTGCAGCAGTGGATTGAAGTTCCTTCAGCCTCATTTTCATCATCATCATTTGAATCGCCATTTTTGTAATAAGCTTTAACTATTTTTGCGCGCTGTTCAGTTGCTAATCGATCCATATTCGTAAATGTCAAACCTTTCGCTAAATAACTAACGCTTCAGATGGCAGGCATCCACTCTTGAAAATAACCAGAAACTGCAAATCCCAGGCCAAGTAATCCCTTATAATGCCATCGAACGTCCCTCGGGTGGTGATTAAAGTGAGAAGGCGGCTAGTTTGAATAAAATAATGGCCGACAAGGCTCAGGTAATTAGCCAATATCTAACTCTAGTGTTTGTTGGGACCCCACACAAGAATCGAATGCCGTGGCCTAATAAGTCCCTCATCTTAA
>JAHXMU010024018.1:0-11592 GCA_019455685.1 Philornis downsi | reverse complement strand
GGTAGTCTACGAGAATAATCCGACCAATTTAGAGCAGTTGAAGAGGAACATTATTCAGGAAAGTAACAAAATACCGAGAACAACTTTTCAACGAGTTTTCCAAAATTTGCGACTTCGGTTCCAAGAGTGTCAAGCAGCCGAGGGAAGCCATTTGGACAACATTATTTTTAAGTCTTAAAAATTCCCATGCTTCTACTTTTTAAAAATACAAATATATTTTTTTTATGTTTCGCAGTTTTTTTTTAATTGAATATTTAAACCGCCAACACCCTTATGGCCCAGCCTGTATATGGGAGAGCTTTTCACATGCAATGAGCTAACTCGCGTTGTATTTTTAGACTCACTAAAAGACGCCTACGGTTTAATGACAATTCCGAACGCCAGTTTGAGAAGCATTCGCTAAAATTTTCGATTATGCGTCTGCTCGATGTGTTGACAGCCACCCAAAAAAAATATACTTGGACGTATCGGGCCTCGAATCTACACTCCTACGAACGATATTCTTGTACAATAAAGTCACGATCTATTTTGAAAGTCAAATAGAATTTGTGAATTTGTGTGTTTCGAAATCAACTACTACTTTGAAATCCCAGTGTATTTTTTGAATTTTGGTTAATATCACTCATTAAAAATTGAAAGAAAAATTTTCAATTGATGCCGCAACAATTATTTGTTAATGTATTTCAGCCAGCAAATTGCATACTCAGGACTAACCCACAGATGCCTCCTCCAACAGAAAGACCTCAATATACAGAAAGTGGCCTCTTTCGAATGATATCTGTCAAACTTTCATGTCATTATTCTAAACTTGTGCTGTACTTGTGCTGCAATTCTTTAAGTGAAACAATTTTTGCTCTTTTGCATACGAAAATCAATTAACTTCGTTACTGCTTTTGGAAGGAAATACCACTCAACCTTAGCAATGACCTGAAAAATAGTATAACGATTCTTCGCTATCAAAAACAACCATTTGTCGATGGTTTACTGATTTCAATCGTGGTCGTACATGATGCTAAATGCATGTGAATCTACCCAAAAAAAGGTGGTTACTCTATAAACAATAAAAAAGGTGGTTACACTATAAACAATAAAAAATGCTAAAAAATTGTTTTCAATAATTGAAAAGTGAAGTGAAGTGAGATTTGCAAAAATTTAGCCTAAAGGTCTAACCACCATTTGGTGCACAACATGCATAAAGAAGTGTTGACAGCCAAATCTGCTTTTGCTGACTGCTGTTTGAGAATGCTGCAATGTGTTCAACAGTACTCACTATAGACTATCGCCCTATCTAAGGCTTCGCTTGATGCTAAAAGGTTGAATACGATCTGAGTCAACTTCCTTACAATCAAAAAAAAAGAAAAATAAAAATAAAAATGAACTGATTTTGAGGCAAAACGAGCACAAATTGAGAAAAATTGATTTCCATACGGTGCCAAGGAATTACTTTCTCAAAATAAGTAAGAAAATTATTGGACGAAATTTGCATACTTTTTTTAAGTACGTACTATTTTTACGTGTACTGAAATCAAGTACACACACGTTTCACGTAAAATGTACTCGTATTGAGTAGATTTGGAATACCTATTTTGAGTATGTTCATAACACAAATTTAGTACAATTTTATGTATTTTATGTATTTTATCCATCAACCTCAATTCGGCGCCGTACTCAGGAGCTTGGTATTCAAAGAACAACTTTGGCCAGAATTTTGCACAAGGATTTGCATTTATTTCCATTTAAGATTCAGTTGACACAAGAGCTTCTTCCTCCATAAGACCATTTACGCCGCCGTACATATGCCAATAGGATGTTACAGCTCGCCCATGACAACCCCGATTTTCATGAAAAAATTATAATGAATGACCAAGCACATTTTCATTTGAATGGATATGTGAACAAGCAGAATAAGCGGAACCCTCAAATTATTCATCAGTCACCTTTGCATCCATTAAAAGTGGCAGTCTTGTGTGCAATTTGGTCAGGAGGAATCATTGAACTCTACTTCTTTGAAACTGAAAACGGCGTAACGGTAACTGCCAATAGGGAGCGATATCGTGATATGATTGAAAACTTTTTAACGCCACAACTTCATCCTTTGGGCTTGATTAACATGTGGTATCAACAAGACGGTGCCACATCGCATACAGCCAGGATTACAATGGAATTACTGCGAGACCTCTTTCCACAACAAGTTATTTCAAGAAATGGTGATGTTGATTGGCCTCCACGGTCGCCTGATTTGACTGCTTCGGACTTCTTTTTGTGGGGATATCTGAAAAGCAAGGTTTATGCAAACAAACCGGAAACGCTTGAGCAACTCAAGCAAAATAGTTGTAATGAAATTAACGAAGTACCGCGTAAAATGTGTGAGCATGTAATGAAAAATGTGCTCAAAAGGGCTCGCATTAGTGAGGCTAACAGAGGCGGACATTTATCTGATATTGTATTCCATACATAATTGTCGACATTTAATAAAATATTTATCAATATAGGATCCATTCTCTTTTTGATTTAATCAAGAATTAAAAACCAACAAAGTAGTATACCTTGCCGATGGACACCCCTGTATTTTTCGGGATATTTCTGATGGTTTCGGTTGTAGCCATCTCTTTTGGATGTCCACTGCGTTCAGTAGCATCAGTGCCCATATGATCTCGTTTAAAATCAGCAAACCCTCTAAAAAATGGTTGTTTTATCGAAAAAGAAGCGCCGTAGTTTGAAAGGTATTTTTCGCATCATAAAATCGAAGTTCAATCAACACGCAAATTGTTGTCTATTAATTTATAAGCAAAAGAAAAAAATAAAAGTAGCCCTACTTAAATCAAGGTAATTGAAAGACAAATGATCGAAATGACATGAAATTTTGAGAGATGTCTTATGGAGGTTCTCATTTTCTAAAACGAATACTGACCTGCCCATTAATCAAGGGATTGACTCATTGATGAATGTGTTAAATTTGATAGATTGCTTCCATTTTGTCATACATTGTCTATTTTCTTAAATTGTTATGATCAAAATCTAGTGGTGTTCTATGATACCAAATCTATGCATTTCAATAAATTCGCCAATTAGAGTCTTAAAGTCATGTCATCGTCATCGCATGATGTAGCGTGACCCGTTTCCAAAGGTGATGAATAGTTTAATTATATTTAATAACTCCGCTCGAGCTGTTCTCCTGTAAGATATCCACCAACCTTACTGTTGCACTACTGTCATCCATGTAGATCTTAATAAGTCCTTTTTTTCGGAGCGAAGATATTTAAGCAAGATCACGTTTTGTTTGTTTCAACAGGGTTTCACCAAATCAATAAAAACCTTTTCTTTGTGTCAATATCAACAAATTATAAATCATATCGCTATTCGGCAGCGTCATCATTATTATCAAGTATCTGTAGTATCGCTCTCTGGATGCTGTAAATGAGCCAACTTGTCGATGACAGGGCGTCAAAATATTATACGATATGCGGTTGGTGATATGATGATGAATCACTTATAGGCAGTTGATCATGTCGATAATATTACGGACAGTGTCACAGTGCAGTGCATTCGAAACACGTTTCGAACATAATGATGATGAGAGGATTTAAGGGGTGATCGCTGGAGTTTTGAGCTGTGGTGGTGGTGGTGGTGGTAGGGCATGCACTTGTCACAATTGAAGTGCTTGATGCGGGATTTCAATGTTTTTGTTATTTTGCTTTCAAACTTCATGTCCCAGTAAATCCATTTCCTCTTGGGGACTAAGTACTGAAAATCCAAAACTACTTGGCTTAGAAGAGTTTACTCAAAGAATTGAATGTTTGATTTTATAGTTGAATAAAACCACTCGTTGAATAAAACTACTTGTATGTGAGATTTATGACGTTGGTATTTATGTCAAGTCATTTTGTGATAATGTTCAATATATTTATATGTATTCAAAAATTCAAGTCGACAAAAAGCTTTAGTGCCATGCATTATACATATATTTACCTATATATATATTTATATATATATTTGTTTGTTGTTGAATTAAGCCCTAAAGTTTAGTTTTTCATAGGTCTAAAATTTATGCTGTCGAATGGTTTCATTTGTTTATTTTAAGCCGGTGTAGTTCATTTAAAATGCTAATTACACTCGTTGGTGGTGTTCGTTTTTGAGGCCCATCCACAATTGATTTAGGTATCCCAGTTAGACTGAAAGACGTCAGTTTCAGCATGAAGATGTCCGGGAACAAGTAACCGGATTTATTTTTAATTTGGGGGATATTTACATACGTGGCCGAAAATCTTTTTTGGTTGTCAACATTTTGCATCTCGAACAAGAATCCATTTATTGAACACATTTTGATGAATACAGCGCGGCTGATGAATCTTACTACCAAGAGGTTACTTAAGGACCCTTAAAGAGCTTTTCTTACAGCCACACTGCTCTGAAAAATATGGCCTTTGAACTCTATGTAGTTTGAAAAAGATGAAGCATTTGGTCACATAGCCAATAAGGCAATTTCAAAAAACTACACATTCCTTTGGGTTTCAAATCTTCTGACTTTACTGAATCTGATATGATCAAAATGTAACATCAGAAGGAAGTATCTAAGGCATGAAGTATTTTTGACATCCCATATAAATGGCTCATTTAGCCCATATATTCTTAGATTCATATCTCTTACATATGGTTACTAAATTTTGTCAAATACAGGGTTGCCCATATTCGACGGACCCATTTTTTTTTTAAAAAAATCAAAGAAAAAAATAAAAATTTGGCGGTTGGCAATCTTATTCATTTAATTTGTTCCAAGTAGATTTGTTTACATCAATTTTGGAATATGATATCTCTCAAATGGCCGCCTCTGGCGTTGATGGCGTATTGTGCCCTTTTTGCAGCATTTTCCATCGTTTTCGCCAACATTTCGTGTTGTCCTTGAGCTCTTCTACGGTCCTTGGCTTGTTAACGTAAACCTTTGACTTCAAATGTCCCCACAAGAAGAAGTCAGCGGGCGTCAAATCGGGCGAACGCGGTGGCCAGTCGAAATCACCACTTTTCGACATCAAACGGCCCGGAAACAAATTCTTCAGAAAATCGATTGTTATGCGACTTGTGTGCGGTGGAGCGCCGTCTTGTTGAAACCAGAACTGCCTCATACGCTTTCGACGAATAATTGGCATCACAAAATTGGTCATCATGTCGCGATAACGCTCCTGGTTGATGGTAACAGCATGGCCATTTTCGTTTTGGAAGAAAAACGGCCCAATGACCGTTTTCCCACTAACGCCGCACCAAACTGTGACTTTTTCGTCATGAAGAGGCAATTCTTGAATCTCCTGAGGATTTTCAGTGGCGTAAATACGGCAATTTTGCTTATTTACGGTCCCATTCAATGTGAAATGGGCTTCATCGGACATGATAATTTTGTTCCAAAATTGCTCGTCATCATCGGCCATTTCGATGACTCGTTGGGCCCATTCCAATCGACGAGGCTTGTCCGCAGGCAACAATCTTTGCGTCAATTGAATTTTGTACGGGAACAAATGCAAATCAACGCGAATAATCCGTTGTAAAGTGGACCGAGCCATGCCCAACTGCTGAGAACGGCGTTTTTGGGATGTTCTTGGGGACCTCTCAACACTGGCTCGTACGGCAGCGATATTCTCGGCCGATCGCCTTGGTCGACTTTTATTTGGCCTCTTCGGATTAGAAAGAGCCTCACCAGTCGAAAATTTTTCGTATAAACGCTTAATGGTGTTCTTAGAAGGCGCACTTCTCACATTTTTTAATATTTTAAAAGCACGTTGAGTTTTCACAATTGACTTCTTCTGTTGAATGTAAATTTCAACTATTTCAGAGCGCTCGCGTGGCGTTATTGTTCCATGGTAAAAATCTGCTTGGACTGACGCTTCAAACGCGGTATGTCATTAAGCGATCTGACATCTCTGTCAAAAGTTATGGCGTTGCCAGATGGGTCCGTCGAATATGGGCAACCCTGTATGGTATGCGCTAAGCGCTGACCAAAATAAGGAGTCGCAATGAAATTGGGCAACATTGCGCCACCCCTTTAGGCATCTTCCATACAAATTGGGCAATTTTCCGAAACTCAATTTTTCTCCCATAAGTTGTAATCGGTAGGCTGCGCTAGTCTAAGTTTTTGTTTAATATATTGACTTACTAGAAAATTTTGCCAAATAGCCGCACCTCTACTGGTACCTTCCATACAAAGTGCTTTCTAGTAGTGGATCACTGATTTTGGTCAAATTTGTCGCACGTTATGTATTTGGTAAAGTAAATTATATATGTACAGGGTGGGCCATAAGGGTGTTGGCGATTTAAATCTTCAATTTCTCGGTAACGCGCGGCGCGGGGTGGCGGGGGGATATGTTGGTCGCTGCGCCGCTTCCTGGAAATTTAGTCACCATGAAGCCGTACACGGGAGTGCAGCGTGCATTTTGTGTCCGAGCGTATTACGAAAACAATAAATCAGTGATTACTGCACGACGTTTGTATCGGCATGAACACGGCTTACACGATTTAAGAGAAGTTCCAAGCACCAATGTGATACGAAAATGGATCAGAATGTTCGAAACAACCGGAAACCGGAAACAACAGTACCAATTACGGTTCGTGGTCGCCCAGTTTCTGCAAGATCAGCCGACATTGTGGAGCGTGTTCGTGTTTCAGTTCAGCGAAATCCGTAACAGTCAACACGTAAGAGAAGTCAGTCTTTGGATGTCAAAAGAACAACTTTACGACGAATTTTGAAACGTAATTTGCATTTGAAGGCTTATAAGATTCAGATAGTCCAAGAATTAAAACCCGATGATGCCAATAACCGACTTAACTTTGTCAATTTGATGCTAGAGCGGTTCAACAATTTCAACAACGTGATTTTTAGTGATGAGGCCAATTTTCACCTTAATGGCCATGTGAACAAGCAAAATTGTCGATTCTAGTCCGAGACTAATCCCCGACGCTTACATGAACGTCCACTTCACAGCCCTAAGCTTGTCGTGTGGGCTGGGATAACGTCAACCGGTATTATTGGACCATACTTTTTTGAGGACGAAAGAGGGCATGCGATGACGGTTAGAGCGAACAATTATTGCAACATGCTAGCAGACTTTTTGGTGCCAGCTTTGCAAGAACTTCAAGGCAATACCTCGAGGATGTGGTTTCAACAGGATGGGGCCACATGTCATACGGCTAGGGTATCCATAGAGCTGCTGAAAAATGTTTTTCCTGGAAAACTCATTTCGAAAAGGGGGGATATTGAATGGCGCCCACGTAGCCCCGATCTCTCTCCATGCGATTATTTTCTATGGGGTTACCTCAAATAGGTAGTCTACGAGAATAATCCGACCAATTTAGAGCAGTTGAAGAGGAACATTATTCAGGAAAGTAACAAAATACCGAGAACAACTTTTCAACGAGTTTTCCAAAATTTGCGACTTCGGTTCCAAGAGTGTCAAGCAGCCGAGGGAAGCCATTTGGACAACATTATTTTTAAGTCTTAAAAATTCCCATGCTTCTACTTTTTAAAAATACAAATATATTTTTTTTATGTTTCGCAGTTTTTTTTTAATTGAATATTTAAACCGCCAACACCCTTATGGCCCAGCCTGTATATGGGAGAGCTTTTCACATGCAATGAGCTAACTCGCGTTGTATTTTTAGACTCACTAAAAGACGCCTACGGTTTAATGACAATTCCGAACGCCAGTTTGAGAAGCATTCGCTAAAATTTTCGATTATGCGTCTGCTCGATGTGTTGACAGCCACCCAAAAAAAATATACTTGGACGTATCGGGCCTCGAATCTACACTCCTACGAACGATATTCTTGTACAATAAAGTCACGATCTATTTTGAAAGTCAAATAGAATTTGTGAATTTGTGTGTTTCGAAATCAACTACTACTTTGAAATCCCAGTGTATTTTTTGAATTTTGGTTAATATCACTCATTAAAAATTGAAAGAAAAATTTTCAATTGATGCCGCAACAATTATTTGTTAATGTATTTCAGCCAGCAAATTGCATACTCAGGACTAACCCACAGATGCCTCCTCCAACAGAAAGACCTCAATATACAGAAAGTGGCCTCTTTCGAATGATATCTGTCAAACTTTCATGTCATTATTCTAAACTTGTGCTGTACTTGTGCTGCAATTCTTTAAGTGAAACAATTTTTGCTCTTTTGCATACGAAAATCAATTAACTTCGTTACTGCTTTTGGAAGGAAATACCACTCAACCTTAGCAATGACCTGAAAAATAGTATAACGATTCTTCGCTATCAAAAACAACCATTTGTCGATGGTTTACTGATTTCAATCGTGGTCGTACATGATGCTAAATGCATGTGAATCTACCCAAAAAAAGGTGGTTACTCTATAAACAATAAAAAAGGTGGTTACACTATAAACAATAAAAAATGCTAAAAAATTGTTTTCAATAATTGAAAAGTGAAGTGAAGTGAGATTTGCAAAAATTTAGCCTAAAGGTCTAACCACCATTTGGTGCACAACATGCATAAAGAAGTGTTGACAGCCAAATCTGCTTTTGCTGACTGCTGTTTGAGAATGCTGCAATGTGTTCAACAGTACTCACTATAGACTATCGCCCTATCTAAGGCTTCGCTTGATGCTAAAAGGTTGAATACGATCTGAGTCAACTTCCTTACAATCAAAAAAAAAGAAAAATAAAAATAAAAATGAACTGATTTTGAGGCAAAACGAGCACAAATTGAGAAAAATTGATTTCCATACGGTGCCAAGGAATTACTTTCTCAAAATAAGTAAGAAAATTATTGGACGAAATTTGCATACTTTTTTTAAGTACGTACTATTTTTACGTGTACTGAAATCAAGTACACACACGTTTCACGTAAAATGTACTCGTATTGAGTAGATTTGGAATACCTATTTTGAGTATGTTCATAACACAAATTTAGTACAATTTTATGTATTTTATGTATTTTATCCATCAACCTCAATTCGGCGCCGTACTCAGGAGCTTGGTATTCAAAGAACAACTTTGGCCAGAATTTTGCACAAGGATTTGCATTTATTTCCATTTAAGATTCAGTTGACACAAGAGCTTCTTCCTCCATAAGACCATTTACGCCGCCGTACATATGCCAATAGGATGTTACAGCTCGCCCATGACAACCCCGATTTTCATGAAAAAATTATAATGAATGACCAAGCACATTTTCATTTGAATGGATATGTGAACAAGCAGAATAAGCGGAACCCTCAAATTATTCATCAGTCACCTTTGCATCCATTAAAAGTGGCAGTCTTGTGTGCAATTTGGTCAGGAGGAATCATTGAACTCTACTTCTTTGAAACTGAAAACGGCGTAACGGTAACTGCCAATAGGGAGCGATATCGTGATATGATTGAAAACTTTTTAACGCCACAACTTCATCCTTTGGGCTTGATTAACATGTGGTATCAACAAGACGGTGCCACATCGCATACAGCCAGGATTACAATGGAATTACTGCGAGACCTCTTTCCACAACAAGTTATTTCAAGAAATGGTGATGTTGATTGGCCTCCACGGTCGCCTGATTTGACTGCTTCGGACTTCTTTTTGTGGGGATATCTGAAAAGCAAGGTTTATGCAAACAAACCGGAAACGCTTGAGCAACTCAAGCAAAATAGTTGTAATGAAATTAACGAAGTACCGCGTAAAATGTGTGAGCATGTAATGAAAAATGTGCTCAAAAGGGCTCGCATTAGTGAGGCTAACAGAGGCGGACATTTATCTGATATTGTATTCCATACATAATTGTCGACATTTAATAAAATATTTATCAATATAGGATCCATTCTCTTTTTGATTTAATCAAGAATTAAAAACCAACAAAGTAGTATACCTTGCCGATGGACACCCCTGTATTTTTCGGGATATTTCTGATGGTTTCGGTTGTAGCCATCTCTTTTGGATGTCCACTGCGTTCAGTAGCATCAGTGCCCATATGATCTCGTTTAAAATCAGCAAACCCTCTAAAAAATGGTTGTTTTATCGAAAAAGAAGCGCCGTAGTTTGAAAGGTATTTTTCGCATCATAAAATCGAAGTTCAATCAACACGCAAATTGTTGTCTATTAATTTATAAGCAAAAGAAAAAAATAAAAGTAGCCCTACTTAAATCAAGGTAATTGAAAGACAAATGATCGAAATGACATGAAATTTTGAGAGATGTCTTATGGAGGTTCTCATTTTCTAAAACGAATACTGACCTGCCCATTAATCAAGGGATTGACTCATTGATGAATGTGTTAAATTTGATAGATTGCTTCCATTTTGTCATACATTGTCTATTTTCTTAAATTGTTATGATCAAAATCTAGTGGTGTTCTATGATACCAAATCTATGCATTTCAATAAATTCGCCAATTAGAGTCTTAAAGTCATGTCATCGTCATCGCATGATGTAGCGTGACCCGTTTCCAAAGGTGATGAATAGTTTAATTATATTTAATAACTCCGCTCGAGCTGTTCTCCTGTAAGATATCCACCAACCTTACTGTTGCACTACTGTCATCCATGTAGATCTTAATAAGTCCTTTTTTTCGGAGCGAAGATATTTAAGCAAGATCACGTTTTGTTTGTTTCAACAGGGTTTCACCAAATCAATAAAAACCTTTTCTTTGTGTCAATATCAACAAATTATAAATCATATCGCTATTCGGCAGCGTCATCATTATTATCAAGTATCTGTAGTATCGCTCTCTGGATGCTGTAAATGAGCCAACTTGTCGATGACAGGGCGTCAAAATATTATACGATATGCGGTTGGTGATATGATGATGAATCACTTATAGGCAGTTGATCATGTCGATAATATTACGGACAGTGTCACAGTGCAGTGCATTCGAAACACGTTTCGAACATAATGATGATGAGAGGATTTAAGGGGTGATCGCTGGAGTTTTGAGCTGTGGTGGTGGTGGTGGTGGTAGGGCATGCACTTGTCACAATTGAAGTGCTTGATGCGGGATTTCAATGTTTTTGTTATTTTGCTTTCAAACTTCATGTCCCAGTAAATCCATTTCCTCTTGGGGACTAAGTACTGAAAATCCAAAACTACTTGGCTTAGAAGAGTTTACTCAAAGAATTGAATGTTTGATTTTATAGTTGAATAAAACCACTCGTTGAATAAAACTACTTGTATGTGAGATTTATGACGTTGGTATTTATGTCAAGTCATTTTGTGATAATGTTCAATATATTTATATGTATTCAAAAATTCAAGTCGACAAAAAGCTTTAGTGCCATGCATTATACATATATTTACCTATATATATATTTATATATATATTTGTTTGTTGTTGAATTAAGCCCTAAAGTTTAGTTTTTCATAGGTCTAAAATTTATGCTGTCGAATGGTTTCATTTGTTTATTTTAAGCCGGTGTAGTTCATTTAAAATGCTAATTACACTCGTTGGTGGTGTTCGTTTTTGAGGCCCATCCACAATTGATTTAGGTATCCCAGTTAGACTGAAAGACGTCAGTTTCAGCATGAAGATGTCCGGGAACAAGTAACCGGATTTATTTTTAATTTGGGGGATATTTACATACGTGGCCGAAAATCTTTTTTGGTTGTCAACATTT
>JAHXMU010024010.1:0-19728 GCA_019455685.1 Philornis downsi | reverse complement strand
TACGTTTTTAAATATCTTTTCATTCTTTATCCTAGCTGCTCCAGACGTTAGCAGCTCTATAATTATTTGGTTTTTAAATATATTAATAAGTGATGCTGTTTCTGTTTTCTGTAATTTATCTCCTGTTGGTTAAGAATGCGGCTTGCGTAGCAGATCGGATGGTTTTCTTGGGAGAGAACTGCGCCTAGTGCGAAGTTGGTAGCATCTGTTGTTACAGTGAATTTCTTTGAAAAATCGGGGTACGCTAATATTGGGTCATGTGTCAATTGGATTTTAAGAGTGAGTGAAACTATGTATATAGTGTGGGTCAGAAACATTTATTTTAGTATCTTTTTTTAGATATCTAGTCATTGGTTTGGCGATTAGAGAGTAGTTTTTAATGAACTTTCTGTAATATCCAGTTAGGCCAAGGAACTGTTTTATTTGTTTAGTGGTTTTGGGGATGGGAAAGTTTTTGACACATTCTATATTTTTCGGGTTTGCCTTTATTCCTGCTGGTGTCACGATGTGACCTAAAAATTCCGTTTCCTTTTTTTAAAAATTCTGACTTGTCTAACTGAATCTTAAGATTCGCTTCCTTTAAGCGGCGGAATATTAAGTTAATGGAGTTGATATGTTCTTGCAATGAAGTGGAGAAAATTATTACGTCATCGAAGTAAACTAGGCAAATTTTATTTATATAGTCTTTTAAGATATTGTTCATGAGTCTTTGGAATGTCGCTGGTGCTGTCTTCAGACCAAACGGCATTCTCAAAAATTCATAATGACCTCCTTCCACACTGAAGGCTGTCTTAGGGATATCCTCATTCTCAATTTCAATTTGATGGAATCCCTTCGCGAGGTAGAATGTCGTGAAATACTGGCATCTTCCCAGTTTATCCAGTGTCTCGTCGATGTTTGGTATCGGACATTTGTCGTCAATGGTTACCTCGTTGAGCTTTCGGTAATGAACGACGAGTCTCCATTTGATTTCCCCACTGATGTCTGTTTTGTTTTGGAACTATCCAGATGGGTGCTGAATATGGTGAATTGCTGTGACGAATTATTTCGTTCTCGAGCATTTCACGGATTTGCTTCTCTACTTCACTCTTGTGAATGTAGGGGTATCTGTAAGTCTTAGTAAAAATTGGGATGTCGTTAATTGTTCTTATTTGATGTTTTATGGCTGAGGTGAAGGTTAATTTGGAGTCTGTTTGATAAAAAATATTGGAGTAATTTTTTATTACTTCCATTAGTTGAGATTTTTCTTCTGTATTGAGGTGTTGTGTTCTAATTTGTTCACTTAAAGGTTTACATTCTTTTATTTGCATTGCATTAAAATTTTCATTGTCCACCTTCTGCGTGGTATTATGAATTGGTGCGGGTTTGTTCCGCGTAAAAGATTACTGATTATCTACTCGGAGGTGAGCGTATCCGGCTTCAAATTGGATGTTTATTGCTCTTTCTAAAGTATCCGGGTTTCTACAAGCTAGAATTGTTCTCATGGGTTCGTGGATTTTAAATTTAAATGTTAAGGGCTGTACGGGAGTTTTTCTAAGCGACGGCAAACACCGTCCGATCCTTGCTTTCGATCCTTGTCCAAGTACAAGTAAGGTTTTATTTTTAAGGCGCCTACGTTTATTTTTTATTTCATCAAAGAAGTCTAGGCTGGTTGTTTTAAATGTAGTTGCCCTGAGTAAGTCGAAGAGTTCGTCGCAACTTAGTCGGTAGCCGAAAGTATTTTGTAGTACTGTTTTTATGTCGTTCCAGGAAGTTGCCTGGCAATTGATTTCGATGATCTCTCTGGCCTTGCCCTTAAGTCTACTTTTGATTAAATCGGAAAACAGTCCCTGTGATAGTTCATCATATGTCTGTAAGGTAGGGTGTACCCTATCAACTAAATTTAAGAATGTTTGGAGGTCCCTGTTATCACCATTGAATTCGGGGAGATTTCCCAAATATTTACTAGGATTAAGTTGTATTTGAGCCATTTCACCTTAAACTCTAATTCTGTTGTGTTGCTTTCTTTTATTTCTTAAATATAATTTTCTTGCTTTTAATTTAATCAAGGTTATTTCGCGTGAAGGCTTTTGCAATCTTTTAATATCTTCTTCTCTATATGAATAGAGTATGATTCTTTCTAGTTCTGTTTCTATCTTAATTTAAAAAAAAAAAGAAAATATTGCTTTATTTTACTTAATTTATATATAATTAATTTTACTTTTTAATACCTTATTTCCTGTTGATCAAGGCTTTCCAAGGAGTTAAGTTTTTGATGATTAGAGCAATTCTTTGTCCATAAAGCGCAGAGTAATATGTGGTTTTTTTTTTTTTTTTTTTTTTTTTTTTTTTTTTGTGGTGGCAGTTTTCTGCCTGAAGGTTTCTCGGGCAATCTTTTGTCTATGAAACACTGGTTATTTAGTTTTATGAAGCAAATAATGCATTTAAGTTTTATGATTTTTATTTATATTCAGAGTTACTGATTTTTAAATTTTTATTTTTGTTTAAACACAATGTCTCTTATGTATAATTATTGTTTAGTCCTTGGGTTTGATCTTTCATATCTCAAGCAGGGAGAAGAAAAATTTTCTTTCGGTGAATGTAATTATTAATTGATCCATTGGTATGATATTTCATATCTAAAGGAACAATATCCGTTAACTATACGCACTGAGGATTAAAATCGACGTTCTACCACAGAAAAGTAAATCCTTTTTTCTTGTTTTTGTTTTATGTTGGGTAGGACTCGCGGTATCCTACCGACTGCGCCACTTTTCTTTTTCTTTTAGAAGTAAAATAAAAAAATATTTTATTCTTATTTTTCTTTCACTTTATTTATTACTTTTCTTATCATTTAAATTAAAAACTAAACTTATCTAGACCGATTGACATTCAAAAATAAACTCTCCCAAACTACCTTTTCACCGTTGTTTATTTTGCATATGTGGTCAGTTGCTTTGGTGATTTAGATATTGGTGTGTGCCGGAAATGCAACTAAGTAAACAACTCTAAAGAATTGCTTTGAATATTTGTAAAACAATTCTGAAGAATTGTTTTGGATAAATATTGCAAATCAACAATTAAAAAAAACTGTGTTAAAATTTATTGACACGTGTCGGAAGTGTAGCATACTTAGTAGGTCTACACCATGTTAATTTTATATTACAAAAGGGGGTTTTGATATAACAATTTAGCACAGTAAGACGTAAATAAGTATCTCTCTCGATTTGACTCCATCTCCTGGGCTAAAGCCAAGGCTGGCGGCAGGACTTTTTTGGTGCCGGAAAAAAAGACGCGTAACGCATCCATTCTGTATTTTTCGCTGATTGAAGCTGAAATTGCACTGTCGTATGTCATAGTCCTTTTGTTTGTAAGTAGATTCAACTGTTTTTCTACCTCGTCATAATACTGTAGAAGTGTCATGTTGCCCTGACGGAGTGTGGATAACTCCTATTCTAGCAGATAAATGGGACACTTGTCGGAATATATGAAATCTAGTCGTGCAATTATAGCCTTAAAATTCAAGACTGTGTTGAACGAGGAAAGAACCATGTCAGCTGATCCTTTAACTTTATTTCCGATTATGGCCACGTCCTGCTAATGTTTGGAGCTTCCCTGATGAGGCTCGAAAATTGTATAAGCCGTGTGTGCCGCCTGATGCCACGATACATAATTTTCATGCTTGCCTTCAAAGTCCGACAAGAACTTGACGACGTCTAGGGATTCGTCGCAATGACGTCCCGAAATAATTTCTATATCTTTATATGTCTCGACTTCAGGTGTCGCGAGCGTAAAATTGTCGAACTTATGTCTCATTTCTTCAATTTGTTTCTCGAATGCTTCTATTTGAATATTTAAAGCGGATGTGATAGCAGTGTCTATGAGCACACGTAAGTGTTCTGCCGTCGCTGTCATTGTTTTGTTTTCATTTGTCCTTCTGTCCACTGGAATCCTATTAAAACACTCAGTTAGATATTCCACTTCTTGATTCGAATCCAATTTATTAATTTATCGATATCCGATTGGAAATCAAAGGGAAAAAATTTTCATTATTGTTCTTGTTACGATTTATAATTTTTTTAATTTTACACTTGTCTTGCAGTCTCCCTCACAAAACACTTTTCATTCGTTCAATAAGACACTTTTTCTTCCAAATAGATTTTAGAACTATATTAAACCTATACTTAAAACCTTACAGTTTTTCGATCATGTTGATGTTGCCGCTGCTGTTATTGTTCTTCTTCTTATCCTCTGAGATTTTCGCTGACCAGGCAATATCGAAGCTCTGGTGGCTTAACAAAAATGTTCACTTTCCCGTTCTTACAACGGTTTAATTTTTCTTTTCTTTAATTGTTCATCCATTACTCCGAAAACCTAGTGCAGTCGTTCTCTATGAAATCCAGTGAACGTTTATGTCTTTGCTTGGTTATTGCTTTCATCGCATCTTGCCCCTTTTTTACAGTGTCCAATATTGTCCTCGTTTCCGAGGAAAGAATATCGTAAGGTACGGCCGTTTTTTCTCCTACAGTTGTGCAGACATTTTGCTCATCCTCTATGAGCCGATCCGCAATTCCTAATATTCCGCTGACATCCGACAGCTGAAATTCCGTTAAGATGGACCACTCATTTTGAAGAAATATTACCATGGGTACTTAGTTCATTGTCGTAATATAGAGACCCATTGGCTCCGTTCTCGTTATGCATACCAGTAAAAAAACCTGGAGAATTACCGCGCCCCACATTTATGGAAAGGAAAGAGTAGATGAAACGGAAATTAACAATACCAATATACTGCCACTAAGCAATTTTGCCGTAGTCTTTTCCCTGTTCACAATTATTTTCCGTTTTCCCTTACTTCTTTTTTTCCTCTGTTTTTTTCTTTTATTCATTCGTGAACCAAATGTAAGTAATACCCTGATACCCAGCAATTTTACCATATGGGTTATCTTCCCGTCTTCTGTCGTAGTCTTTTGGTCCGTGTCATGTATAAATGGAGTAAACATGGAATGGAGTAAACAACAAGATGGTGCCGATGGTGTCTCCTGCCCAGAGCCCGGTCCGAAGAAACTAACTATCCAGGAGTATCGAGCCAGGCAGGTATCATATCAATAGCCCAGACCCCTTCCCCCGATCCCCATTCTCCATCGACGTTAAGGTGGAAGGAATCGGAGAATGAGAGATCCTAGAAGGGAGTTACACCGCTTGATGTATCTGACACCAGTCAGTCGGTTGCATGGACAATACTGAACCCAATTAAAGGCTCTGCAAAATGTGAACAGATTGCCTCCACTAAGTTCTTGTAACTAAATCCAACCGAATAAAGGAATGAAAAAACAAAATAGATTGAAAATTTACATTAGTTTGCATTTTGTGTTATTTGCGTACTCAACAACTTGGCTGACCCGGAGTTGTTCAAGTTCCGTTTGTTCCCACCATACATTTCATTGAACATTTTCAGGTTATTGTTATGCTGCCTTTCCTTTATCCGTCGGACCATTTACGCCCACTACTTCATAACCAAATCCTAGAAAATTTTATCCTCCTGGTATGGTTTTTAAGGAGAACTTTGTTACCGATAGTGAATGATTCGGGTTTGATTTTCTTATCGTATTTCCGTTTTGACTGCAACTTTGCCCTCTCCAGGCTTTTCCGAACAATCTCGTGTGATCTCCAGAGCTGAAATGTCAATACCCTGCTTGGATCATCTGGATTGTAAAGAGGTGCACATTTCCTTAACAAGCTGTTAGGCAAAGCTATGTCGAATTCATATAGGGTCCTGAAGAGAGTTTGGCCCGTAGATGAGTGAACCGTATTATTGTGCACATGCATTGCTGAGGCCAGCCACTGGCCCCAACTGGTACCATCCTCTTCTGCAAAATACCGTAAATATTCCGCTAGGGGACGGTGACTTCTTTTCAGTGACCCTTTGGCCTGAGGGTGGTTGGGAGTTGAGTTTAGCGTGTAATCCCCAAAAATTTACATGTGTCCGCAAACACCGTTGACATAAAATTCGTTCCATTATCTGTCACCAGTACTTCCGGTACCTCATATTTAGCATGGCGGCGCATATCTTGTAGGTAGAGAAATCATCTTGGAAAGTCAGAATTAAATTATTTCCGCTATCGTACCTTCGGGCATTGATGGTGCTTGGTGGTCTTTTCTTTTCCGACCCCAGACTGAGTCTTCGATCCGGTTTGGACTGCTAGTATTTTGGCCTCTGCATGTGGAATTCGGCTCAACGCATCGGCATTCTGATTTTTCCTACCGGGCTTGTATATGTCGAAATCATAGTCTGATAATTTGTGACGAAGACGGGCTAGACTGGACGTTTGATCATTCAAGTTGGCTATTTCCCTTAGAGACCGGTCGTCAGTAAAAACTTTAAAATGCATGCCCAATAGATATGGCCGGAAATTGTGGATCGCCCAAACGATCGCTAAGAATTCCTTTCCGATGGTGGAATATCTGGTTTCAGCCTCACATAAAGCCCTGCCGGCGAATGCGATTGGACGATCTTTTTTGCTGTCGCCCTGCGATAATACGGCTTCCAGTGCTTCTCCACTGGCATCTGTTGTTAATATAAATGGTTTTGAAAAATCTAGTTAAGCAAGGACTGTAGGAGATATTATTGCAGCCTTCAGTTTCTCAAAGGCACCCTCGCATTCTGGCGTCCATTCGAAAGGAGTGTCTTTCCTGAGTAACCTGTTTATAGGTAAAGCAATTTCCGCAGTTCCAGGAATAAATTTCCGGTGGTAGTTCACTAACCCTAGGAATGACTGAACCTTTCTTCGAAAGGGTTGTTTTTTCTTGTCCAGCATAATCTCTTGTATGCCCCTTTTTATGACAAAATGAGCACGGTGGTGTAACGTTGCTTGAGCAATCAAAACCTCATCCAACGAGTCATCTAATTTGGTTGCCGGACTAACCAACATTCGTCCCCTTAGCATCGGGTCCGTAAACCCGATGTGAACAAAATTTTCGGTTTTTTCTCCAACTCCAGTTGCATTATCCCATCCGATTTTCCCCTGTACGTTTTCGCCACGATAGTACGGGCAGTGCAGGACAGAGCTTGCGGTACAGGGCAGAGCCTAGCAAATTGCCGAATATCTTCGTTAAACTGCTGTCGCGCTTCATGTATCTCTCTCATGACGGAATCCAGCGATCGAGTACGCAAATACGTCTTTGGTCAGATCGTCCACCAAAACGAAGGTACGGCGTCTGACCAGCATGTACGCATTTACGTAAACAGTTTCAGATTGTCGATAAAGTCAATCACTTTATCATGCGGTATTTCCTTTGATGCCAACCTGCATCCGTCTACGAATTTGTCAACTTGGCAACTGTTCCCCCTCAAAATTAGGAACCAAGGCCTGCTCAGTTTTTACTAATTCAGATGTAGTCATCGTCCCTGCTAATTGTGTGTTTATCCGAAATACTTTCTTGTGGAAGAGCGATCCTTTCTCTACTGCCTACTTTTCCTGTTCAGCTAAACGCAGATGTGCCTGTAGCTCGGTTATACGATCTACAGCTTCTAATTGTCCTAGGTGTTTCCACCCCTGCCACCTCCCGTCTCAGGTTTTCATTTTCATTGTCGAGTTCTTCTGCCTCCTTCAAGTTTTCCCTAATAGTCGTCTTGAGATTCTTATTCTGGGACACTAGAGCTTCTAATTCCGTCCCTATTTCCCTAATTCTATCTTCGTTGGTCTTCTCGTATATTTCTACGAGCCTTTAAAGTTCTTCAAATACTGGGTCAGCTTTTTCCAATCTAGTGATTGTTGGCGTTCCTTCTACCATTGCCTTTAATAAAAACTAAGCCTCCTGGTCCTTACACCTTCTCTGGATCTCTTTCCAGAGCTTTTCCACAAAGCAGCCCACCTGGACGTTCCAGCTATGGACTATTTGCTTTGTGTGCTCTAAATCTGCGATCAGACCTTCTTGAAAAATATGAATTTTCTATTACTATCTATCCTCTATTAGTTGCCTTGAATGTTGCGACTTCTGACCTTCCAAATACTCCAAATCTAACAATCTTCTCCTAAAATCCCGCACGATTGTTCATCCCTAAACCCTTACTATAAACAAAATTCTCGGTCCGAAGACCGGCTCTACCCTAAAACGGAATTACTGGTCCGAAGATTGGTTGCCTGGTAAAGCGCTACTTGGTCCGAAGACCAGCTGTATACTTAATATTTATTCGATTTGATCGAATAAAAAAAAAATAACAAACGTTTATACGTTTGGATGCCACTCGATGTGACCGTTTAAATAAAAACACGTGTATACGTTTTAAAGGTGAGTTCAATACTGAATCTTTATTTTTGGTTTTAAATGCATTAAGGCTTTTACAATGTTTTGATTTTTGTCTAGTTAGCGTAATGCATCATAATGTTTGCACAATGTTTTAATTTTGTTTAGTTAGCATAATACATGAATGTTCTTATTCTATTGTAATATGATATTAATTTGATTATGTTAATTTGACAACTTCTGATAGTAAGTGTGTTTCATATCCGGAGTATCGTAACACGGAATAAAACAAACTTATATGTCCGTCTTTGCCAAAATTATTTGGAAAAGCGAATGTGACCCAAATGGTTTTAGCAAAATTATTAACAACGAATATAATAATTTAAAAGGTTTTTGTTTTTCAATTTTGCGTTACTGAAATTATGTGGAAGAGCGAATGTGTCCCAAATAATTTTAGTCAAGTTATTAAGAAAACGAATGTGATATTCTCAATTTTGCAATTCAGCTTCTTGTTCTTAGATAGCTTCTATTTTTGATGTCCTAACACTGTACCCCAGCAAAGCGATTTTTGGTCCGAAGACTGGATGTACCCCAGTAAAGCGATTCTTGGTCCGAAGACCGGCTGCGCCAAATGTTGCGTATTTTAGCCCACAGTCCGTTTGTGTTGTGTCTCTCTAAGTGGGTTTATGACGCGTATCACCTCTGAGGGTACCGTAAACCCGATGTGAATGAAGTTTTCAGTTATTGCATGATCTCACCTGACCTTCCCTTGTATGTTTTGGACAGGATGGTGCGGGCCGTGCATGACAGAGGTTGAAGCCCCCTAGCACATTGCCGAATGTCCTTGCTAAAATGCTGTCGCACTTTATGTATTTCCCTAAGGAAGTAATCTAGCGAACGCAGATACGTCGCTTTAATCAGAGATAACACTAATTCCACCGAAACGAAAGTACTGTGTCTGACCAGTTCGTACGCATCCCCGTACAGTCGTTATTTTAGAATTTCGATAAAGTCAACTACTTTGTGGTACGGTATTCCTTTTCACGCTAGACGGCACCCGTCCACAAATTTGTATGCCTCGGTCTGCAGGCTTGGGGACTGTTCCTCCTCAAAGGTTCAGATGATGTCATTGTGGAAAGGCGATCCTATTTCCGCAGTTGTGCTTGTAGCTCGGATATACGATGTACTGCTTCCTGCACATTTTTTAAGCCTAACTTCCGGATTGTCTCAGGTTTCCACTTCCCGTTTCAGGTTTTGTTTTTCCCTGTCGAGTTCTTCCGTCTCCTTAAAGTTTTCGCTAATAGTCGCCTTGAGTCTCTTGTTTTGGGATACCGGAGCTTCCAATTCCGTCCAATTACCTTATTCTATCCTCGCTGGTCTTCTCGTTTGTTTCTACGAGACTGCAAAGTTCTCCAAACACTATGTCAGCTTCTTCTAACTTAGTGAGCGTTGGTGTTCCTCCTACCTTCGCCTTTAATAAAAAATAAGCCTCTTGGCCCTTACATTTTCTCTGACCTGTTTCCAGAGCTTTTCCACAAAGCAGCCCACCTGGATGTTACAGTTATGGACGAATCCAAATAAAAGAATATTGAATTTCCTAATATTATCTGTCCTCACCTAGCTTTTCTGGTTATTGGTCCGAAGACCGTTTTTCCAGTAAAAGAAATCCCTGGTCCGAAGATCGGCTCGCCACATATTTTGATAACAGTCGGGATATACTGTATTACGTTTTTGTATGATTACAGTAGGACTCTACTGTTTCACTGTGTTTTGTGTTTTCCCTACTTCTGTCCAGGCCGCGAGTTATAACTTGAACCGAAATCCCGAGTAAAAAAAAAACACAACAGTTCGATTCAAACTGATTTATTTTAAAATTTTTTACAAAACAAAACTTATTACCTAAATACAACAATACTTATTCCATTGTATTATTTAGTTTAGTTCTATAAAATTATTATTAACTTTTCTGGAGTTCGATAAGCTTCCTGTTTATTACAATTTTGCAATTAATGCCATTTTAAAGACTTCTTATTAATTTTGTTTATTTGTGTTTTAATTCGTTTTTCTTAAAATTTTGTGATTTCGTAAATTTGTTGTTGTCTCATTGGTTTTAGTGGTGGTGTATGTGGGGACGTAACTCCTCCCTCCCTAAACTGGAGTGACGGCCAAAGGGGCTTTGGTACATTTGTTGCCAGAACTTTATTAATTTTCTGATCTAGTGAATATGTTATTACCATTGATTTTTTACAATTGCAACTGTTAGCATTATGATGATAATTGTTACTGACCCGAAGGCTGAACTTTTTTATGTATTTCTGTAATAGTTTGTAGGTTTCCAATTATTTTTTTATCTTGGAATCTATATTCATCTAATTTTGGGAGTTTCATTTCATTTTTATTTGAAAGGATAGTAATGCTATTGTTGAAATTTGATGGCATTTCAAAGAGGTTTCCCTTGTCCCAATATAAGTCATTTTCATTGTTATACCAAATATTATTAATGACTATTTTGCAGTTAATGAATTGTATTAGTGTTGTACTATTAATTGTGTGTTTTTGGTAGCATTTTTGCATATGGTGACGATCTGTTGTATTAGGGGGTTAATAATGATAATATAATATAATAATATAATTGGGTTCAGGACGAATAATATCTGATTTTTTTCCTATATCTCGTAAATGACAGGAGGCAGATTCGTTATTATTTACTATTTTGTTAATACAGTTTGAATTCATTTTAAGTTCTGTTTCATTAATATTATTACAATAAAATTGATTTTGTATCTGTTTACATTTTTCTTTATAAAATATCAACCCATTTTGATTAATTATTGCGTATTCTTCGCTTATAATTTCTAAGGTTTTATTAATTGGAACTGGAATAACATGATATAAGGTGAATTTGTCGTTTGATACTGTTGGAATTTTTATGTTAAATATGATATTAGTATTATTATAGTATGCATTTAATTCGAGGAGTTCAAATATGTGTTCAGAAAAGAGTATATTTATTGTGTGATTTAGTGTATTATGAATTTGGATTAATTCTATAGGATCTAATATTATGCTTCTGCGATATTATTAAAATGTTGTGTGAGTATATCGATGTTGTAGTTTATCTGATTAAGTTGTTGAATTTGTGTTATTGTGTTAATTGTAGGGTTTAGTGAGTTACAGTCTTGATCTTGTATGTTTTTTATGGATTGTGTAATAATGTCTTGCTCTTTGTGTATGTGGTTAGTTATGTCTTTGTATCATGTTAGTGTTAAGTATTAGTTGTTGGTTTAGTGTAGTGCTTATTCGTCCATTTCTGTGAGTAAATGTTGAATGTCTTTGTTTAGTTTCTCCGCATCCTCATAATCCATGTTTACAGTTATGAATTTTATTGCTGGGCCCAGTACGTTTATTAGTCCTCTCTTCTGTCTCTCTTCTGGGTGTTAATAGGTTAAGTTTTATAGTGAGTTCTTTCAGTTTTAGTTTTGTTGTCCTCAAAGCTATTTTGTCAATTTGAGTGGTTTCAAAATGGGTTATAGTTTTTTTTTATATTTTGTAAGTTATCAGTGTAAGAATCAATTTTGATTATATGTATGAGGTGTTTGTAGTCGATTATTGTTCCAGCAGTTCCTAATTCAAGTGGGATGATTCCTTGTATTGGGGAAATGAATCTAAAAGAAAAATGATTTTTAAGTCTAACGTATTCTTTATATTTTAGATTTATGGAGTTTTTGGTTGTCTAATGTTAGAAGAGTCACTTTGTTATTTTGTTTTACGATTCTTTTTGAAAATCTTGGGGCTATTTTATTTCTTTTACATTATTTTCTGTACATATAGATATTGTAATTTACTGGGAGAGTTTCAGGTTGTTCCCTATTTTGGTTTAATAGTTCAATGCGTTTGTCTGTATCATGTGTCAGTTTCTCTCTAATTGATTCATGCAATTTGCCTTGAAATTCTTTAAGTCGTTGCAAGTATTCATGTTGTGTATTGTAATTTAAGTCTTTTTCAAATGTGGGTTTTCTCCCATAGAACAATTCAAATGATGTAAGTTTTATCGCGGTGTGTATGGAATTATTATATGTCATGATTACTTCGAAAAGTATTTCATCGCGATCTAATGGTAGTTCTGATTCTTTATATTTTTGCATGATAATTCTATAAATGTCTGTCATTGTCGAATGTAATCTTTCGACTGGCGAATTACTAGTACTTTGTTGAAATGAGGTGTAATGTATGTCAATTTTGTTAATTTTGCAAAAGTCTTTTATGATAGACGCACTGAATTCCGGCCTTGATCACAAACGATTTTTTGACGGTGCCACGTAGGCTTATAATAATGTTTAATGTTTTTTAAAATTAATATGCTATTTCTAGATTCTAAAAGATATGCCGATCCAAATTTTGTAATTTTGTCAACAAGCGTTAGAATGCTTCATTTATTTATGAAGTAAATGTCGATGTGGACAATGTCTAGTGGGGTTTCCGGCATTTCTGGGGTTTCGAATGTAGGCTTCGGGGGTCTTCTGTCATATTTAAGCGTTTTGCATGTATTACAGTGATTAATACATTTGGTTATTTTTTCTTCCTTATAAGGAAAGAAATATTCCCGTTTTAAATGTTCAAATGTTTCTTGTAAACCCCTGTAGTTGTGATTAATGTGGTAATCATCCACAAGTCTGTCTTGGTCATCGATGTTTTTAATATCTTGTAACAAGGTTTTGCAACGAACGAGTTTAAAAAGTTTACTGTTTGCAAAATATTTAGAGTGTGTGCTTTGAATTATTATGATTTTAAATGCGTCATCGTCCGTCATTATTGCAAGTAGCAGTTTCGTTATATTCTGGTCTACGTATTGTCATTCTTATTTTGTTCTTGAAAACGGTCTCTAGCGTAAGAGGAGAGCCTTCGGTTTTTACTTGTAAGATAATTTGGATATTGAATGTGTTTATTGCCCTTTTCGAAATTTGGATACCGTCGTTCTTATTTTCGTCCTGCTGTTCCTTGAGCTGGGATATTGTCTATTGTATTAATATTAACTTCTTCATTATTCGCAATACTTTGATCATTAATTTTGATGCGGCTTAGAGCGTCTGCGTTTGTAATAAGTTTACCTTTTTTATAAACTACTTCATATGCAAATTCCTTGAGTTTAAGTCTCCATCGTACTAATATGGAATTTGGCTCTTTGAGGCTCATGATCCATGTCAGTGGTCTATGGTTGGTTACAATTTTAAATTTATGTCCAAAAAGGTAGAGTCTAAAATATTTCGTGGCCCAAACGATAGCTAACAATTCTTTTTCTATGGTTGAGTAATTTATTTCACTCTTCGTTAATGTCCTGCTTGCGTAACATATTGGCTTGTCGCTTCCGATCGGACCTTGGGAAAGAATTGCTCCTAAAGCGAAGTCCCTTGCATCAGTTGTTAAGATAAATGGTTTTGAAAAGTCCGGATATTGAAGGATCATTGATTAACAGATTTTTGCACATTTCGAATGCTTTTAGGTATTAGTCGTTTAAAATGATTTTCTTTCCTTTTTTTAAGCACTCAGTCATAGGTTTTGTCAATTTTGAAAAGTCCTGTATTAATTTCCGAAAATAACCCAACAATCCTGAGAATGATTTGATCTCCTTTTGAGTTTTAGGGATAGTAAAATTTTTTATCGCATGAATTTTCACGGAGTTTGGCTTTATTCCCTCTGTGGAAATAATATGCCCCAAAAACGCCCATTCCTTGTGTAAAAATTTAGATTTATCTAACTGAATTTTTAAATTTGATTCCCTCAACCTTTGAAAAACTTTCTTCAAATTTAGCATATGTTCTTGTAATGACGTGGAGTAGATGATTATATCGTCTAAATATACAAGACAAACTGTACCTATTAAGTCTTTCAGCACATTATCTATTATTCTTTGGAATGTAGATGGTGCGTTTTTATGAACGAAGGGCATTCTGACGAATTCAAAATGACATCCATCTACGGAAAATGCCGTTTTCTTCATATATTCTGGGTGCATTTCTATTTGGTGGAAGCCGCTGGCAAGATCCAGGGTAGTAAAATACATGCTTCTACCTAATTTGTCTAATGTCTGTAATGTTGGCTATGGGATACTTATCGCAAATAGTTTTTTCGTTTAGTTTCCTGTAGTCAATAACTAGTCTCCATTTTTGCACATTACCTAGCATCTCTTTTCTTTCAGACTATCCATACAGGAGCACTCCAAGGTGAAAAACTTCGTTTTATTATGCCCTGTTGTAACATTTTTTTATTTGTTTCCGCACTTCTTCCCTGTGAACATAAGGGTATCTGTAGGATTTAGTGGAAATGGAGATGTCGTCCGTGGTTTTGATTTTATGTTTAATTTGCTTAGAGAAACTAAGGGGGTCTTCTTCTTTAAAGAATATATCATTGAAATCTTTACAAATTTTTATTCCCGTTTTTCCCCCTCTTCATTCAAGTGGTCTGTTCTCAAAAATTTTATTGTACTATCTTCTTGACGGGGTGTGCCTGATCCTATAGTGAAGTTATTAACTTCATTGAAATTTTGCTATGGAATAGTTTTTACGGGTTGTTCGGAATAGACAACTTTTTCCTGGTCGGATATGTTTACTATCTCAACAAAACTCTATCATTCTCTTGAGGAATAAATTCCCTCCGAAATAAAAAAGTCAGGTTCTAAAAATGTTTTCTGTATGAAAAAATCATCGTTTCGGGAATCAACTGTTATCTTAATAACAAGTTTTGAGCAAGGTTGAATTATATATTTTTCTGAAGTCAGGTTAGGTTCAAATTGTAATAATATTACAGAATTGTTTGTGATTAAAGTTTTATTCTACTTTGGCTTTTAGTTTATTTCAAATATCCAGTCCTATTAGTCCGTCGAAATAGTTATGAAATCTAAAAACAAATAGTTCCATCTTGCCTTCTTCTTTGAATTCTACAAAATATGGTAAGCTGATTTTCTTGTTTAAGGAGTATTTATTTAAAATTGTGCTAATTGTAATTGACTCACAAGTCTGGCATTTATTTTGATCAATAAATTCTGAATTTATAAATGATGAAGTAGCTCCAGTGTCATTCAGAAATCTTATTGGTCCACCGAAAGGTTTGGATATATTTATGTGTGGTAATGTACGTCCATGTTTATTTATGTCTAAGTATCCTGTTGATTCGGGTAGGCATTTATTAGAAAATTTTCACCGTCGTGAATTGTGTTACTATTGTTTTGATCATCTCGGTCGTTTTGTCCGAAACTAAAGTCTTGATTAAGATTGTACATATTGTATTGTTCAACATAGTCATCATGGTGATAATAGTAATATTCTTCTAAGTTTGTACCACTTGTTATTCTTTGTACTTGCATACTTGATGGTTTCCTCAAGTGGATATATCCTGACCTTACATCCATTGGTTCTGGGGGCGGTAAATTTTGTGGACGAAACTGGTGTTGTCCGACGTTAGGATTACGTGAATTATTATTATTATTGTATAATCTTCTGTTTTGTCCGAAGTCGTTCTTCGGTATATTCCTCTGGTATGTATTAAAATGTTTATTCTGTCCGAATGTGTTGATAGGTGTTCTACCTTGGGGCTTTTGTCTGTTGTCAACTGGGTTCTGATACCTAATCGTGTTGTTCTGATATGGTGGTGCAGTTGGGTATTATTGTCTCGGAAACTGTGATGAGAATGTATTTGGATTGTTTATTATTGGTTGGTAAAGTTGACAGTTTGGTGGAGAGTATCTTACGTTCTGTTGAAAAACGGGGTATGTGTTTGTAACCGGTTTTTTGTATAATATATATTCTGTTCTTATATGAATTAAAACTGTATGAGCTTTTATTTAAAAAAAAAAATTTATTTATTAGGAGTTTCCTCCTTAAATGATAAACTAGAACTAACTTAAAATTAATAAAAATTTTCTTTATATTAAAATTATTATTTTGCCATAATAAACATCACCTGATTTATTTCCTGGAATTTTCTGGATCAGTTGTTTTGCAAGTAACGGATGTACCCACAACACGCTTAAATTTGACAGACATGTGGTCAGCAAATTATTTCTTTTGTTATTTTTATTGCTGTTAACAAATACAGCATTAACTTATGCAAAAGGAAAGAGCTTCAGCCATTGTCTTAGATCTCATTGATCTAATGTTTGCGCCTAAGGGTTCCCTTAGCTCCGATAAAAATGTGTTTAGACACATTTCGGCGAATAGTTTTTGTTTTGCTTCTATGACACTAAGGTTGGTTTCGTGGATGAGAATGTTATTATTGATAGCTGATTATATTTCTATGATTGAGCTGTAAAACTGTTGAACTGATTGATTAGTTTGTTTTAAATTGCGTAAGTCTTTTATTAATGATGTTTCATTCCTTTTGTCTGAATAGTATAGGGTTAAGCTACTTTTTATATTTTCCCAAACTAAATGGGTACCATAGACGTTGAGTACCTCGTTGGCTTGTCCTACTATTTTATTTCTAATTGCCCTTAATATAATTTTCGTATAATTGGTTCCGTCTATATTAAATAAATATCCCAGGATTTCTTCAACGTTCGTCAGGAATTCGTACAATAGCCTTGGGTTTCCATCGAATTTTGGGAGATCTTTCACCGCATCTGCAACTCTCAATGAGTCAAATATTTGATTCTGATAAATTGGGTTTGGAATTGGATTTGGGATTTGGGGAATAGAACCCGAGGGATTATTGTTATCTAGAGACATTTCTCTGTTTTGTGGAATGGGCTTTAGGTAATTAAAAAGGTTTGTGCATGGTTTGACCCCATATGTTTTTCGGATTAAGTAACTTTATTTTATTAAAATTTATATTTTTACATGTATTATATGTATATACAGGTATTATTTGCTTAAAATGTAACTTATTTGCTCTATTGTTATTATCAGTAGTTTCATCTTCAAATAGTGTTTGATATTCCTTTTGATTTTCTGATGGTCCTGTGGTTCGCTTGCTTCTATTGTTGATTATTTTATGATGTTGGTGTTGCTTGACGTCTTTTGGGTTGTTTTGTTTAAATGTCCTCTTTCTTTAGTTCACTATTTTAATGAAAGTTTTGTAATTAACTTATTAAGTTATTTATTAAATCTACTAGCAGTTATTTTTACTATTACATACTTTAATAGTTTTGCCGTTATTATCACTATTGCATACTGTAATAGTTTTAGGAGCGAACGCTGATAAACCGTCAACGTGTTTTTTTGATTGCGCCAGTTATAACTTGAACCGAAATCCCGAGTAAAAAAAAAAAAAAAAACAAAACAGTTCTTTTCTGTATCTCGATTCAAACTGATTTATTTTAAAAATATTTACAAAATTAAACTTATTACCTAAATACAAAAATGATTATTCCATTGTTTTATTCAGTTTAGTTTCATAAAATTCTTACTAACTTTTCTGGAGTTCGATAAACTTGCGGTTTATTACAATTTTGCAATTAAAACAATTTTAAAGACTTTTTATTAATTTTCTATACTTGTGTTTTAATTCTTTTTTCTTAAAATTTTGTGGTTTCGTAAATTTGTTGTTGTCTCATTGGTTTTGGTGGTGTTGTATGTGGTGACGTAACTCGCGTATCACCTCTGAGGTGACACTCGTTGGCGTATCTTAATAAAGGCGCGAGCTCGCGCACTTAAAACAGTGCCCTACGGCACTTATGGGGCTTTAGATGTTATATGAAAAAGAATTTCAGAAGGGATAAATACATCCACTTGGTGTATCACATTTATTTATATCACATCATGACCTACCCTAAACTCTTTGCTATGCTATGCCATGTGTGACCGAAAACTTCAATCGGCTCAATCGGCAATTACTTTATGTGATTGTGCATTCACAGTTTAGTCACTCAGACTTGCTTCCGTCAACACTAAGCAATAAATCTGGTTAATGAAAAAGTAAACTCACAATTCCACATTAATCTGCCTAAACACAACTGGAACAATAAGCAGCTCGTGTTGCCCTTATTGCGAAGTGTTTTGTGTCATCGAACATCAATGGTGTCACCAATATTTATTACTAACATACGGAATACAATAAACTACAAAACAATATAATTCAAAATCGCAATATCTTGTGCGAGCAATATATGTACCATATTTCTTATAAATATCGATAACAGTTCATAAGATATTGTTATTTTAAATTTCAGTCACACCACCTCACGCCTCTTGTTTCTTGTCTGATTAAACGAATTACACATAAAACTTCTGATTGTTTCACCAATATGCTGTAATAGCGATGATGGGAGAAGAAGACATGGCTTCACTCCCTTTTTTACGTATTTATATTTACTTATATCAAATCTCATACTTCAGCATATCAAAAGATGTACTTGTATTGCTAATAACTATTCGCGGATCAAAAGAAACATAAACACAAAATAATACGAGAATCGATATTCTATACATGCATTTCAAATATCAATTTGTATGGGTGGTGCCAACTTCCTTTGGTTTCCCAATTTTTTTTTTTTTATTTTGAAAAATCCCAGCATCAAATTAGTGCGTTGACTGACAAGAATGAGGTAATTCATAGATTGCGTCCTTTTCTAGGACGCCAACTACGAGTTATCTCATCTTATGTTTACTTGCCATTTTTGTGCAGTTGCGATTAAACTTGAAATGTATCACTGTTAATATCGATAGATGGCTTCTGGGATAAAAACAACAAATTAATGCTGGCTTGCATGAACAGAAAATTTATTAAAAAATTGACACAAAATATTAAAATAAAATTAGTTCAAATTTAGGAAATAAAGTAATATTTTACGGTTTGTGGAACTTTTTAAAACAATCTTCCACACGACGGGCTGATGATGTGGAACTTCTTAAAGGGCTGGTTTCTCTTTACAGGATGGACAGAAATATTGTTTTTTGCTTGGGTGTAATACGATATAATTTTGTCGTACGCCGTTTTTTTCGGTAGGTGGTAGGCTCTCCAAATAATGGAGCTCTTGCAATTTAATTTTTTTAAACTGGTGGAATCTCTTCTCTCATCTCTAAATTTATCAGTTTTATTTTAGAAGTTAATTTGTGAATTTTTTTTGTAACATTGTGTATATATATCTCTATAATACGCTATGAGATCGTTTTGGGTCATCTAATAGTCTTCCTTCAATTCCAGACATTCCATTATTGTAATCTACTATTATTATCGGTTTCATATACATTTTTCCATTGCAACCGGGCTGCAGCATGCATGTTTGAAATGCTAAGGACATCTCGTTTGCCTTTTTTGCCAAATACACTTCCCTTTTGTCAGTTTACGATTTACCACGTAAGTTCCACACACATAAGCTTTTCATGTGTTTAGCAGTTTTGCAAGAGTAACAGAATTACAAAAATAATGTAGTATGACCTACGTTATTGTCAGCTTCCTCCGATTTTCCGCTGTAAATCTTTATTTTCATTAAGAAGACCGTCGGACCCACTTAGTTCATATAAGTTAAGACCCGTAGTCAGACCACAAGTAAAAACGCGAGAATTTATG
>JAHXMU010024009.1:0-16853 GCA_019455685.1 Philornis downsi | reverse complement strand
TCCAGCACCTTCCCCTTCATCGTATATTACTTTCCCTTAAAAGTATTTTCTGACTATGCATCGAAATTGATGGCTCTGACTGCAGAATAAGATAATTTATTAGGTCCATCATGGAAGCAATCCTATTTATTTTTCTCGTATGTTTCAATCTTGCATTTCTTATAATTTTATGACTTGTCTCTATTGCTTCTTCTGATAATATTCCAGTGGGAATAGTGGAATATTTAATAAAATCTATACCATGAACTAGAATTTTATGCACAGTTGAATGCATATAATACCAAGGATATAATTTGAAATATAAAAGTGCTGTATCTTTTAAAAGCTTTTCGAAATTTGATGTATGTATATAATGACCACTTGAAAGTGTTCTTAAAATAATTGAAAAATATTTGATTAACCTTACATCTACATTAGTAATCTGAGCTGAAAGTTCGACATTGGAAAAGAAGCGCCTTGCAGTATTGCCATCATTTGTTGTGCCATACCCCGTCTTAACCTTATCAACTATTAGACCCACTTCAGACTTAAATTTTGCTTGAATACTTCTCTTTTGCTCAGTAACCTGATCTTTATCTTCTTGCCCTACCACTTTCCATTTCTTTATAGGCTGTTTGTAAGAAATATGCAAAATGCATTCAAAACATTTGATCTATGCATGTAATGTCGACAATTCGTACTGATAGCACTGCTCATTCACAGGCCTTTCGAAAATCGATAAGCTGTTCATTTCAGATGGCTTAGCTCCACATAAAGCACAAGTTGAAATACTACTGTTTCCACTTAATACATTTAAAACTGCACCATCTATCATTGTCAACTGCATTTTATAGTGAACGTTAAGATTTTTGTTTTTTGAAATGTAATTATATGTATCTAGACCTTCAATTTCTGTATTTATGCTATCCCTTACTGATTGTATTACCCTTGGATTCTCTTTTGTAAAAACAATTTTAAGTGGTCTACATAACCTCCAAGATGAATGTCTATCATTTTCCCAAACTATTTGGTCATCTGCCCAATCCAACAAGCGTAAAGGAACGAAGGAAGTTACAAACATAAATTCATCACTAGCTTCCTCATCTTGAAATTTTTGTTTGTATACGCTATGCCCACTACTGCCATCAAATCCCCACTTGCATTCCAGGACTACATCATTGTTGGTATCAATATTATTAACATCTAAAATGCTTCTTACGGTTTTATCCAAAATCTTCTGTAAGGGTACCTCTGCAGAAGATTCTGTTAATTGAATGTCATCAGGCAAAATCTTTTTTTTTAGCATCTGCAATCATACAGTATGATGGAAAGCAATCTTTGTGAATATAATTTACTACTTTCCTCATCATATTGTACTGCCTCATAGATAAATCCATATCAATGTATAATGCTAGAGCACTTTCAACAGAAATTTTTTCATTAGTATTTGAACTTGTTAACCTTTCTGCGGCTTTTTTAAGAGCTTCAGGTGAAGTAGAAGCGACAAGTTCCTCCACTCGCCTCCTTTTTGTTCGCATTGAACCCTCCTCATAAGAAACATTCGGTCGGCCTTTACGACTTGTACTTGCTTCCTAATATAGTATAAAATAATTAAGTTTTCTTGCAATACCAAAACTTTACACGGATACTTACATTACAAATGATTTCACAAAATAGTTCGCTATCTAGGCAGTCACTCAACTCAGTTTCAAATCTGTCTCTAATGCGATGATATTTAGACCAATTGTTAGAGAATTTTAATAGAGTAAGCTTTATTTTCTGTTGTTCACTTTCTAATAATACTCGTTTAAAATGCTTTTCAACAAAATCTTTGACATGATGCATAACATCGCAAGGTCTGTTTTGCTTTATCTCTAGCCACAATTGAAAAATAGTGCGAATCCGCAATGAGGTTGACACCGAAAAACAATCATAAAAGAAATTCGTGCAAAATCGAGCAGCGGAATTTTAAATATATTAAATACATACTTGTAGCTACAAAATACCAAAAAATTGGAAAAGTGTTATCTCTACTTTCTTTTAAATTCTCTACGAAGGTTCGCTGTTGCTGAAAAATCTTGACAATGTCTCACTACTATCTTTTTCTAACGGGATCTGACATATGATCTATATTTGTACACAAAAACAGTGTTGTAATTATAACTAAAGGCACCACTTACACCCTGTTATACATTTTGGTAGCCGTCACATTCAAATAATTAAATTTTTAGTATTATAAATGAACCTTAAATTTGGAGCTTTTCCATAAATTTCGTATGTTGTACACAAACCTTAACTTTGAACCACTGTAACTTTAAAATTTAGAAAAAGTTTTAAAAGATATTTTAGGTATGATCTAACCAGAGTGTTACAAAAAAATTAAAAAAAAACGTTAGAATTCTAACATTGACGTTAACCATTTTTGGCCACCTTCGCGACACAGTGCGGTGTGGTAATCACAGTGAGCATATTACAATGCGATTGCCAGCGCCTCTCCGGTATATCCAAGTTAATTTGGGCTATCAAAGAATAGGCGACAAATGTGGAAGCAAGCTACCGCAACTGTCAGCCCTTTCTTGCAGTCAGAAGATATCACCTCTGGTACTTTATGGGTCTGTAGCACCTGGTTCCAATGCAACTCCACATTCAAGCATAAAGACTTTACCAGTGATTTCGGTTTCAACCAACAAACCGCGTGATGCTCCCACTAGGAGTACAATACCAATGATCAGGCGGGAACTCTGTCTCGAGGCCTTCTGATTACGCAGTTTGCAGCGACATATTTACAAATTAAGCAAAATTTGTAAACAAGTTGTTGCTGCCCTGCAATAACCGTACAACAAAAAATTACGGTGCAAGTCAAAGCACGAGCAACTTCGAGAACTTCACTATCACACTATCACTTAAAAACTCACTGGAAAAATAGCTAACGATGCGCAAACACGTCCGATCATTTCGAAATCACTCAGCTAAATCACTACATTAGAACGATTTGCGTGGACCTATGAACGGTATTGTCAAGATACCGTTTTTCTTTATCTGACACATGGTATGACAGTATGTATATCACTCTCATATTGTTAGTCGTTTCAGTCAGGAAAAATTGTACAGATTTTGCTTCAGCCATACGTGGTACAATTTCATTGTTTGAACCAATTAAATGACGTTATTACTGCAATTATTTGTAATTATTAGTAACGAACTTTTATTCGACTACAGTTACTCTAGTCAATAGTAAAGGTTTTTTGCTTGGTTAAATTTTTGCGTTTTCATTAAAATTGATTCAAATAATAGTAGTTGAAATTTTTTTAATTTCGTTGAATTGTATGGAAATTTTTTTCAATTTCCCTATGTATGTTTTTACGTGCTGACCTCTGTCACAGTGTCAATAAATGTCGTTACGTATAAATGAAATGGACAGTTCGAATTCGGTATGCAGAGTAAAAATCCTTCACTGCCACTGTCTATTCCTGCTATCATCAAATTAAATTCAATGGGTGTTGCCCCCTGCTCAAAAAAGTTTTATTTTTATCAGATTGCGGTACCGATTGCGGTATGGGATACGTAGTTACGTTCAGTTGGTTGCCAACAAAATGCGTATTTGGTTGCTCAACGTCAATATTGTCAAGATTACCTTGATTTCAAGTGTCATTGGTTGGTTTATCTAACATTTTTCCATAAAAAATTTGCCACGTCTCTGCTTCACGACTGCCAAATATGAACTGTCAAGACTAATGTTTACCAAAATACCAAAGTAGTATACTTTCCCGGCGGACACCCTGTATTTGTAAAGTAACTTGTTTCAAACTTTGGAAAAAAAATGAAAGCACACAATGCGCTAATTGACCCACAAATCAAGTTTCAATCTGTAATAAAATTTGTGATATAATTTCACATTTTGTTATAACAAGTTTTCTTTAAAGTTAGCTCAACAATCTGTGTGGTTTGTTGTTTGTGTGAAAAATTTATCGTTTGTTTAAAAAAATTAGCTTAGGCCAAATTTTTTAACTAAATTCTTTTCCTTCTTTTGATCTTACGCTCATCAACGCCGTGATGAGCTGAGCAAAATTTTCGCGCTACCGGAAAAATAATTGAATTTTGTAAATAATTAATTAAATTGTGGTAACGAGCGTTTTGTGCAGTAAATTGTAAAGCAAATTAGCGAATTTGTTATAGCCATTGAAGGTTTTGCATTAACTGCTGTTCTTGTACTGCATTTCATGGTTTTGTTTGCATTGGCCGACTTCTTCATTCCGTTAGTACAGATTTGCTAATATAATAAAATGGCCCCAAGTGTACGCCAATGGATATGTCCTATTTGCCAGGAAAATGCCACAGAATCACGTTATAGCCTGCATTGCGGTTGATGTTCCCAATATCTTCATCCAAAATGTGTGAACATCCCCGAGACTGTTCTACGTTTAAACAAGTCTTTGAAATTTGTGTGCGAGAGCTGTGAAGGCCTGCAAAAACAATCAGTGATAGACTAATGGCGGTGGTGAAGGCAACATTGGAGGTATCAGCAACATTACTAGAAATGCTAGTATCAATTTCGTAGGTGGCAGCCTGAGTAGAGAAGGCAACGAAGGAGGGTCAATTGGGATTGATATCGTGGGACGTTATAATGGCACTGACGGTGATAATCAAGACAACTACATGAGCAATGTCGACAATAGTAATGGTGGCAGCAGTTATGTTTGCAGTTATGGTGGTGATAGCGGGGGTTGAAACAAGGCGTACCTGACAATACTTCAAAGTACTTAACTTGGATATAAAAGCTCAGCTAGACGATAAAATTAATAAATAGTTGTTATGATGCTGTGAATAAGGTGAAGAGTACTGCTCAGACCAAGCTAGAAGTAATGAGCCGTAATAATCAAGTTTCGCAGAGGAGATTGAATCGCCGCAACATGGTGATAAATGGTCTACCACGGGGTATTCATAATATCATGGAGCCCGTCGCTAAAATTTTTAATCTGTGCAACGTTAGTTTAAACCCTTGGGACATACATCACTGTTGCTATTTTGCTGGAGAAAAATCTGTACTTGTGAAGCTAAACTCGGTCCGAGCAAGGGATTTATTTATTTCTAATTACCACCGACGCACAGTGGTCGATTTGCCTGATCTTGCGGGATTTAATTCAAATTATGAAATGCTGTTAAAATTGTTTTGCCTCTGGTAACTAAGAATCCACTGATTTTATTAGTACTATCGATTTTGTTTTGCTTTGCATATTCGCACAGCTGTGAGTTGTCAAACATAAAAAATATTACAGCAAGTGCTGTGGAAAACATTCCCGACTGTTTGTGACGCGTATCGAATTTCGCTACATTAAGAAATCAGTAATATTTTAGTACAATTAAAGTGTTTTTATTTAAAGTTAATGATATGTATTAACTAAAAAAAAATAATTGTTGTGACGTGTTTTTTTATTTTCAATGATAAAGTGTAGATAAAGTTAGTATTCATAATAACTGTTTAAAATTAGTTAATGCGAGACTTCCGTGGAATGTAACTAATGAAACTCAAACGTGTTCAAGGTAATTCTTTTTCTGTTCAGTAATATCATTCGTCGTTAACGTGTACGTTCAAAGTCATGTGCCCGTTTTTGCCCATTTTTAAAAAAATTAACTTTTTAGGAACAATGTCGGTTTTCAAAGGAGAACTTTTTGCAATATGGCGTGATGAGGAAATTCCTTCCAAAAAAATTTGTGCCATGGAGGCCCATGTATTCGGTACTGTCATCGACAGGAGTGAATATAATGACGAGCAGTGCCGTGAAATCAGTAGAAGGCTAAGAAGTTTCGACTCCAGATTGGTAGAAAAATGGAAAAGTTGCCACAGAGTTTGCCAGAGGTTTAAGGAAAGCAATAAGGAGTGGTTACATAGCCCAATTTTGTTAGTTGATTCTACAAGTAGTCCTGGTCCAAAGGAAAAGGTATTCCCAAATTGCGTTGCAAGGACACAGCTTCGAAAAGTTGTATCTATAACTAACCAAGCTTCTTCTGATGAGCTTATGGTAGTAGCGAGTTCCAGCTTATACAAATAGTGTCAATGATGAATGATGATGAAGGTGTAGTTAGGAAAATTAAGATATGTCTTGAATCAGATGCCCAACCTCATATTAAGTATACACCAGAGGAGGCTTTGGCCTTGTATATAGATGGCGGTTATACAAAGCATTCTTACAAGTTAATGCAAGCTGGTGCAAAAGTGCGACATGCTAACATCTATCCAGCGTATGATGTTCTCCTGTCAGCAAAAAAAAAAGTGCTACCCCTATCGTGTACACGTTTCAGATATTTCTGCTGAAGTACCTTTGCAGAACTTGGTGGACCATACCATTGCAAGAATCGCTGAAGCTCACTCAAATGCATTTCAAAATATTAATGTTGATGCTCAGTCCACGGAAAAAGCAACAGCAATATATAAATGGGGCTGTGATGGAAGTAGCGGACATTCAACTTATAGGCAAAGTTTTAGCGATGCTGAAAGTATGATGACAGACGAACATTTACTTGCAGTTTGTATTGTGCCTTTGCAAGTGGTATATGGATCCACTGTTCTTTGGAAAAACGCAAGGACATCTTCAACTCGCTACTGTAGACCCATTAAAATACTTTGCCAGAAAGAAACTGCAGACATAGTTCGTGTTGAAGTAAAAATACAACCAACATCTGTGCACAACTTTCATGTTGACCATAAGTTTCACATGACAATGATCGATGGAAAAACATTTAGTGTAATTACGGAATCTTCATCTGAAACTTGCGGTATTTGCAAAGCTACCCCGAAAATATTGAACGACCTTAATATGGTTTTGACTCTTCCATGTGATGAACAGTTGTTTAATTTTGGTTTATCTACTTTGCACGCATGGAATCGATGCTTTGAGTGTATTTTGAATATTGCTTATTGATTACCAATAAGAAAATGGCAAATTCGAGATGCAGACAAAGATGTTGTAAAACAAAATAAATTCTGCACTCAAGAAAAATTGAAAGAACATATGTCTCTGCTGGCTGATATTCCAATGGCTGGTTCTGGAAACACCAACAACGGTAATACTGCCAGGCGTTTCTTTCAGCAACCAAAATTAGCATCCCAATTAACAGGTGTAAGCGAACAGCTGATTCTTAGATTCAGTGTGATCCTACGGTCCATTACCTACGGATATCAAATTAATATTGAATCTTTTCGGCAATATTCTATGAAAACAGCTCAACTATTTGTAAAAGAATATCCATGGTTTTATATGCCTTGCTCAATTCACAAAATTTTAGTTCATGGAGCTGACATTACAAAATGCCGTCCCACTTCCTATTGGACAAATGTCCGAAGAAGCATTAGAAGCAACAAACAAAGATTTCCGAAATTACCGCGAGCACCATACACGAAAAAGTTCAAGGAAAAATACGATGGAGGATTTGATACATGTGCTTTTATGTTCATCCGATCCTGTTGTATCATCTTTGCGTAAAAGCCAAAGCTATTTAAATAAAAAATTTGTTTTAGATAAAGAAGTGCTTGAACTTCTATTTGATAAAAATGTAGAATATGAGGAGCTTTGTTCAGATGAAAGCTTGTCATCTTCTGATGAACAATAATTAAAATTTCTGCTTAAGCTATTTAACACAAAAATTATGTCTTTAAAAAAAAAATTATAATATTTTGAAAAATTAAAAATAAATTACAATTTTGTTTTTCTCACTTTAAAATAAATAAATAAATTTTAATGATGGCATAGCTAGAACCTTTATCTTTTGGGAATAAAGTAGGTTATTATATTATAAGGCACCTTCTGGGTCAAACCTATAAAATCCGTTATTTGTTTCCTCTGGTAGTAGTAATTTGTAAATTTTTATAATATGCACATTATGTGTGTCTCTATTTATTTTTCAACTTATTTTTTCGATAGACTTAATTACATAATATGAATTTTGCTAATGAAAATTCTTTTAAAAATAATCGGTATATTAGTTCTAAATTATGTAGTTTATCTGACAACCTCACTTGATGCACATTTCAATTGCCAAAGCTTGAATATTGTAGGAGTCGGTGAGACATGGCTCAAACCATCTACATCCTCGAATTGTATAAGAGTTTCAGGCTATTCGTGCTGCAGAAATGATCGTCCGATTCAGAGAGGTGGTGGTGTAGCTATGTTTATTTCGAACAATTTAAGGTATAGGGTGGTATATAAAAGTAGTAACCATGGCGTTGTTGAGAGTTTGTTTATTGAGGTGTTGTCTGATGGTCGTAATGTATTGTTTGGTGTAGTATATTTACCTCATGAAGATTTTAATTCTTTTGAGAATGATATCTCCGATATAGTAGAAAGATATACTGACATTTGTATTATGGGTGAAATGCGCTAAGGGAGGTGAGGGAGGCATGCGCTAGGATGAATATTTTTCTTCATCATAACATCATGAACAACACACTTTGATGTAGTTCATCAATCATTTTCGTTGATTAATTTTTTCTTAATGTCTCACCCTGCCAACGTGCAATTGTCAGATCAGTTTTATTGTCCTATTATTTCAAAGCACGTCCTTATTTTTGTTTCTTTAAAGGTCAAAGTTCAACGTAAAGATAAAAATCTTTTCGAGTTTTATGATTATAAGTCAGTAAGTCAGATAAGTTTTCAGATATGTATGCTACAAGTGAAGTATTTTAATCGTTAAAACATTTTATCAAAATCAATCATCGATTACTGTGCCGATAAAAAAGTTACGTGAAATTTTTGGGAGAAACAACGTGCCAATAAGACGCACTATTTATCGTGTGATGAATGATTTCGAAGAAAGAGGGTCTATGGCTGATAGGGCCAAGCATGGACCACAACGTACTGCAAGCTTAGCTTTCATTTATACCATTTCTCAGCCACTTTCTTTCATTTAATCAAAAATTATAAACAAAGTAGTATAATTTAATGTCCAATTAAGAAATGGACTATGTATATATACAAAAAGTTAGACTTAACTCCTTTTGGGCTCAAGTATAAAAATAGCCGCATAAGAAATTTAGTTGAAATCGACTAACGTTTGCCACATCGTTTATTTATTACTTAACATTTTTGTTGCAGTACATGTAGATCGTATCCGATTTTCTATATGGCTTTTTACCAAATATTGGCCACAATTAAACGGTTACATTAAAACTTTTCTGCATTCACAATGGAAACTCCAGCATTTCCTAAATCATGAAGAAATCCCTGCTCCTTCCATACAGTTGCTGCCGAGACACAACATTTTGGGTTAAGTGGTATTTGGGTACCTGAATACTCATTGCAAACACATGTGATTAAATTATTTTCAAGCGTTAATCGACGATTTCTGCATCTATTTTTTTTAAAACAAAGAACTTGTTACTTATAAATGCCAAGGAAAAACAATTAAATCTTGAGATACATTTATGTTTGCACCGCTTAGCTGACTAGTATTTCAGTTAGCTGACAGAGAAAATTAGCTTGTTATACGACTGAAGAAATAGTCTTGCCAAAAATAATGGCACAAACTCCTGTGCACTCGCGTCAGTAGTGCAGCTCCCCCTTTTGTCAATGGTCATTGTAGTACAATCTTAAAGCCAACAACTTCGGTATTCATAAGTCGTAGCCCTATTAATTCGTAACTATCGCCTCTAAAATTGGCAGACAATGTAGATTAAATCATAATTAATTAATCATAAAAATTTTATTTCAACACTTAGGCAATTAGTTTACAATTTCTGGACTTTAATGTTAGACGAGTTCAAGTTATGTCAATGCAAAATATTCTTGGTTTTAAACTAAAAGTAATGGAAATCATTGAGCATGTAGAGATCTGTTACTTTAATAATCAAAAAAAAAAAAAAAAAATATATTGATTACCCAGGGTAACGATTAACTTTGGATATGGAGGTAGTGGCGCCGGCCATTATTTTTTCATTGTTTATTCATTATTCATTATTTATTCATTTGTTATCGTATATGGAGACTGGAACATAAATATTTATCTGTTATGTTATTGTGCCGCACATGGAGAAGAATTTCAAGGGTGCTCGTTTCTGTCATATCAAGTTTTGAAAATGTCTCAGAAACCTGGTGAATATTTGGTCACTTTCTTCTGCGTCACCAGTCGACTTTTTATGCAAGAGTGTTTTGGTAAATCTGCACAACATAATCCGAACAACGCAATCGCTGTACTTTGATGTGTTTGACCACAACGAAGTCGGTATATCTTACAGTTCATTCATTAGAAGATTATATTCACCATTAGCGGCAATCGGTTCATAGATTTTAGACAGTATTCTTTTTCTCGACGTTTCTGAAGTAATACAGAGATCCATACTAACCGTATACTCTAATTATTTGTAGTTACTTTTCCATATAACGACAGAAAATTTGTGAAGCTTTTGTTATAAGAGGTATTGTTCCGAAATTTACTCGTACGTCGCCAAGTCTTTTGTTATTATTTTACGTTTACTCCTTGTGAATATTACGAATTGTACTAATCATTCATAATCACGTTCGTAAGAAACTGAAAATAAAATTTTTCAAATTTTAAAATCCCACCAAAGATTATTCTATACATATAAATAACAAGCGATCGCGCAAATTTACACAACCACCATAAGTTCGGACATAACGATATCGTGTTCCACAATTTTCTTGTACAACACCTATGCCTTTGTTACTTGTAAATACCAAGTGGTCAGGAGAAAATTTGTATGGGCGTCAAAAGTTTAGATGGGATGATATCGTGGAACGGTTCATCATCAGATAAATTGGGTTCAAAAGCGGTTTCTTCCCCCAATGTACGTAGCTTTTAATCAATGGAAAATAGTATAAATGTTATAAAAATTCTAAAAAAGGAAAATCTTAGGAATTTGGTTTAATCTTTGTAGAGAAAATTTTTTCTTACTGGACTAGTTAGTTTCAACTATGACGCTTGCCAGCCGTAACGCCATATACGCTTCATTCTCATCCATAAAGTGTCGACTTTGTTGGTTTTCTATTGAAAATTAGTACACCTACAATCAGAGCAGTCCTTTAAAAAGCTTATGCTGAAAAAAAGCTGTGATTTCCATTTTTATTATCTGTTGAAGAACAAAGTAGTTTAAACTCAAAGCAATCGGAAAGGAAAATATCAAGTTGAAGTTTTACTTCCTACATATTTTTTCTTTTAGTCTATCGAGAAACTTCCAAACGTTCATTTGTGTTTTATTCAATTTTAATATTATAAAATAACTTTTAAATAAAACTGAGATTCAATAAGTTATGGGCGACTCAAAAGAATCTCACGGCATACCCCAGTTTAATGGCTCGGGGTTTGATGATTGGCAGTTTCGTGTAAGATTGCATATGGACCATTTGGGATTAATGGAAGTTCTGACCGACGCTCCACCCTTGGATCCTGAAGCAGCTGCCATGTTTAAGAAGAACGATCAGAAGGCGAAGGATAGACTGGTTGGATTCATTCACTCGGATTGCTTATGCTATGTCAGAGAGAAAAATACGGCGAAGGAAATGTGGGATAGTTTACAATCAGTGTTTGCCAAGAAGTCCCTAATCAATCAGCTATTAATTCGCAAAAGGCTGGCAAAAATGAAGATGAATGAAGGTGAGAACGTGTTGGTTCACATAAATGCGTTTGAAAATTTAATCCGTCAAATGCGGATGGCTGGGGCAAATATATGCGGACCTTATTGTTCAATTTTTCCTAACATTGCCTGAAAGGTATGACCCGTTAGTTACATCATTACAAAGCATCGAAGACGGTAAGCTAACATTAAATATGGTCAAGGAAAAGCTGATAGCGGAGGATGCAAAGTTATCTGATCGACATGAAGAGGTCTCAGAACAGAAAATGGCATTTATTGGCAAAAATCATAACAGACCGAAAAAAAATAATGGGAAGTGTTTTAAATGCAACAGATATGGTCATCAAGCGAAGGACTGCAGACAAAATGATGGATATGCCGCAAGCAAAAATGCTATTTGTTTCATGATTGGCAGCCAAAGGGAGAAACATAATGGTAGTAGCAACTTATATTTAAAATTGGACTCTGGGGCTAGTGATCACTTAGTAAAAGATAAATGGTGCTTAAAAACCTAAAAGATTTGGAAGTGCCAGTCGAAATAAGTGTGTCTAAAAATTACCAATCTGTTTTTGCAAAACAGTATGGAGAAATTCACGGAATGACTAACTATAGAATCCCCCTAATAATGAAGGATGTGTTGTATGTGCCTGATTTACGTGACAATCTCTTATCAGTAAGAAAGTTGACAAAGGCCGGAATCGACGTAAAGTTTGTTCGTGAAAGTGCAAAGATTAATAAGAACAATGAGACAATTGCATCGGCAAAGCTGCATGGAAATCATGGAAACAAAAATAATTCATTGCTGTTGCATCGAAGACTTGGTCATATTGGTGCTGGTGGATTAGATAATTTATCCAAAGCAAACATAATCCAAAATGTCAACTTAAAAGAGGGACCATTGGATTTCTGTGACGTGTGCGCTGAAGGTAAACAATGCGTTGAACCTTTTAATGATACACATGCAAGATCTAAACGAGTGTTGGACGCGAGGGATGGCTATATCAAAGATGACAATTGATCAAGGGAGAGAATATATATCGAAAGAACAAATGGATTGGTACAAATTGAAGGGTACACAGTTGGAACCGACCGTTGCGTATTCCCCACAACAGAATGGTGTCGCTGAAAGGTTCAACAGAACATTATGCGATAAAATGAGAACAATGATTATCGAATCGAAAATACCAGGAAATATGTGGTGTGAAGCTGCACTTGCCGCAGTGTATATTGTTAACCGATGCCCGACAAGAAGCATAAATAATTCAAAAACTCCAGCTGAAATGTGGTTCGGTGAAATACCAAAATTTGAAAAAATACGGGTATTTGGATGCAAAGCTTACAGTTGGATACCAAGGAATAATCGAAAGAAAATGGATCCAAGAACCAATAAAATGGTAATGGTTGGATATGCACCCAACGGATACAGATTATGGGATCCCGAGAAAAAGAAGATAATGATTTTAAGAGACGTGAAATTTGATGAAAATTGTTTTCCGTATGAGTTGCTAGAAGCCCAAACTCCCGATCATATAATTGTACGACGAAGCAACGATCAAGAGAGGGATGGAGAAGTTATCGTGGCTACCGAACATCCTGTGTATGAAAATTCGTCGATTATATCAGATGATGAAGATGTAGTAGATGCCGTGGATTCCGTGGAAGATAACTGTTTAAGTTTCTCTAATCCTGCAAATAGTTCTATTCTGACTGAGGATGAAGATGAGGAAATTCAAGATGTTGAAAAGGTTCCAGTTCAAGTTGCTCCACGTCGTAGTTCAAGAGAAAGACGATTGCCGGCAAAACTATTTAATTACATAACTGGATTGGAAACCAATGTTACATCAAAAGAGATACCAATTAGTTACAAGAATATTTCGAGTCTCGAAGATGCTGATAAGTGGTACAACGCAATTAAGGATGAGTTGAAATCGATGGCGAAGAACAATTTATGGAACATTATTGAACCGCCTAGAAAAACAAAAATATTGAAGTCTGGATGGGTCTTTAGAATCAAAGAAGACGAGAATGGCAATGCTACAAAATATAAAGCATGCCTTGTTGCCAAAGGATATCTACAAAAAGATGGAGTGGATGTTCACGAAACATACGCTCCTGATGCAAATCTAACAACTATACGTGTGGTGTTGTCTGTTGGCATGAAAAGAAATTACATATTTCATCAAATGGATGTCAAGACAGCATTTTTACATGGAGACTTAGTAGAGGACGTGTATATGTCAGTCCCTGAAGGTGTTTCAGCTAAAAGCGGAATGATCTGTAAGCTGAACAAATCCTTATATGGTCTTAAGCAAGCGCCTCGCTGCTGGAATATAAAGTTCAACGAGTTCATAATTTCTTTGGGATTTGCCAGATCCAAACACGATTACTGTCTCTACACCAAGTTAAGCCCTACCCATGAAGACGATTTAGTAATCATAATGTATGTTGATGACTTGATTCTTGCTGGAAATAAATCGAACACTATTTCAAAACTGAAGGTGGAACTGGGGAGAAAATTTGAAATGACGGATTGTGAAATATTAACATTTTTCTTGGGAATGAAAATTCAGAAATTCGATGACAAATTGTATATCTCTCAAGAATCTAATATCAAAAAGTTTGTATCAAAATTTGGCATGACAGAATGTAATGCTGTGAAAAGTCCGATGGAAAAGGGAATACAGCTTCCTCGAGAGAACAAGACTGAATGTCATCATCCATATCGTGAATTACTTGGAAGTTTAATGTACATCATGCTTTGTTCTAGGCCGGATATATGTTATCCAGTTGGATACATGGGAAGATATCAAGAAAACCCATCAGAATTGCATTGGCAGCATCTGAAGCGACTTGTAAGATATCTCAAAGGAACATCAAATTTCGAACTCAAGTTCAAGCCTGATAATGAACCTATAGTAGGATATGTTGATGCTGACTGGGCTTCGGATGAAACCGATAGAAAATCAGTAAGCGGTTACATTTTTAGAGTGTTTGGTTGCACTGTGTCTTGGGGAAGTAAAAAACAGCAAACTGTTGCAATGTCATCCAGTGAAGCAGAATATATTGCGTTGAGTCTGGCAACTACAGAAGCTATTTGGTTAAAAGGAGTGATGGAAGACTTGAATGCCATTGATAATAGTCATCCTGTCCCAATATTTGAAGATAATCGCGGTTGTATTGAAATGGCTTCGAACACAGAAAGCAAACGGGCCAAACACATAGATATTAGACATCATTTTATTAGAGACAATGTTGCTCAAAAGAAAATTCAACTAAAAACTGTTGATTCAAAGAACCAATTGGTTGATGTATTTACAAAGGCAACTGACTAGACCCGTTTTATGAATCTTATCAAAACTATTGGATTATCCGATTGAGAGGGAGTGTTGAAGAACAAAGTAGTTTAAACTCAAAGCAATCGGAAAGGAAAATATCAAGTTGAAGTTTTACTTCCTACATATTTTTTCTTTTAGTCTATCGAGAAACTTCAGAACGTTCATTTGTGTTTTATTCAATTTTAATATTATAAAATAACTTTTAAATAAAACTGAGATTCAATATTATCTTATTATTTTTATTATCTTATTTTTGTTATCTTATTATCTATTATTTAATGATAAATAGCACAATTATTGGAGACACAGTCCAGGGAAGTTTTTTCTTGCTGAATCGATTTCGGACTCTTGTGCCACTTACAATCCACAGTGTATAGGACGTTGTACCGACCCACTGGCCGCGTTATTATTTTGTTGACATTTTCAAACACTACGCCTACATTTAGGAAATTTCGTTAAATAATTTATGATTTGAAATTTACCTATACCGTACCTATATAATACGGCGGTATATTATTTTTAATTAATGAACAAATAGTAAAATTAAAAAAAAAATCGTACAACATGTCCTTAACATTTAAATATATGGTTTTAGTCTTTGTGTTAACAAATTCTTACTACTAGGCCGATTTCGCCCAATTTCTAGCAATGAATATAAGATTTTTTGAGGCAAATTTCAATTTCTTGGATAAAGCGATATTTCCTTTTTATTGGCTTCAACAGACGTCCCGCAAAGGCAGACATTCTTAGATCATTCCAAAAAGAAAAACGGAACGAAGAAACTGATATATGATTATGAAGTCAAAACTTAAGAAGTGTTCCCGATCACAGTACATTATTTTTTTGTATAATCAAACATTCATGTAGACCGGTGCTTTGTAGCACCAGGTACTAATCAAATAACCAGTTTATATAACGATTTCTCAATTGAAAATTGATTTGTCATGCATACACTCGTATATATTGCGTTAGTATTATTCAACGGTTTTTTTGTTTACTTTGTTTCTTTATTTCGTCATATCCAAGTCAGTTTATAATTTAGCAGAACTATGAATTTCATAAAAGATAAAAGATGATCAAATTATTACTACATATTTTCTAGAAGTCCCGACATCTTTCATCTTATATTTCCATCAAAGTTGCATTTTACTGTACTTGAAAAATGCCAAATCCCCAAGAAAAATAGAAATTGTTGAATTTATTACGAAAATAATATATCAATTTGTCGTACGTTTCGTACATTGACACCATCTTTAGTAGTGAAGCTAATCTCTGGTTAAATGGCTTCAGACTGTGTATGATTTCAACAAGATAAATCAATGATCTTGTTGTATGCAGAAATGGCGATGTGACTGGCCACCAAATCATACGATATATCAAAAAACACTAAATAACTTTAAGACTTACGTAGTTTGATTTATTTCAAGTTAAAAACATATAGCTCTTATTTGATAATCCTTTATAACGAGAAGAGAAAGAATGTAAATACTCTAAAGTTTTCTTCTGAACAAGTTTCAATATTCATGTATTTAAATTAAGTTTGTATAAATATGACTTACAAAATAATACTTAATATCTTCAACATCATTATTTCAGCTGGACAAAGCTCCGAGAATAAAAATATCGTTATTTGGGATACATTGTTGCCTCAAAAGAAGTCGTGCGTGAGTGGTAAGTATAATTATATAGCTTAAAAGCATGGGGAAAATCGTATAGAATATATTCCTCCCGATATCGAACAGCTAATTTATCGTATATGCTTTAAGATTAACATTAAGCAGAAATGATAACATAATTTTCATTATTTTGATTGAGATCATTTGGTCCCTACTAATAACGCAACTAGTAACACGTTAGAAAATAGTGATGACCGATACAAAATCATCGATAACTATAAAAAATGTTTTACAAGTAACTCTAATCATTATATTTCCGAAGTAAATGCGAGAGGTGTT
>JAHXMU010024008.1:0-14094 GCA_019455685.1 Philornis downsi | reverse complement strand
AGCTGCTGAAAAATGTTTTTCCTGGAAAACTCATTTCGAAAAGGGGGGATATTGAATGGCCCCCACGTAGCCCCGATCTCTCTCCATGCGATTATTTTCTATGGGGCTACCTCAAATCGGTAGTCTACGAGAATAATCCGACCAATTTAGAGCAGTTGAAGAGGAACATTATTCAGGAAAGTAACAAAATACCGAGAACAACTTTTCAACGAGTTTTCCAAAATTTGCGACTTCGGTTCCAAGAGTGTCAAGCAGACGAGGGAAGCCATTTGGACAACATTATTTTTAAGTCTTAAAAATTCCCATGCTTCTACTTTTTAAAAATACAAATATATTTTTTTATGTTTCGTAGTTTTTTTTTTTAATTGAATATCTAAACCGCCAACACCCTTATGGCCCACCCTGTATATTTCAGCATAAAGTTTTGACATATCGCGATGGCCACACTCTCTATAAGCAACGACGAGTCCTTTCAGTATTTTCTCATAAATATTCCTAAAAATAACTTATTCACTTTTGTCATTAACGAGAATTCTGGGCCGAACAATAAAGCAAATAAAGCTAATGTTTGATTTGCCTTCTTCCAGTGAGGGCATTAACATTGTGACTGTATGATTGTTTGCAGATAAAAATTAGGTTCTGCCGTCGTTCATAATTAAAATCGCTTTTCCTACTTTTTTTTCAGTAATTGAGAACACTGAAAGAACAAGTCTCAGTTTGAATCTGTAAATTTTGTAGAAGATACTGTCAGTCGCGTTTACGACAGCTGTCCTCATCATCATCTCATCATCTAACAACTAACGGAGATAGCATTGCAGTTAACTAAAGAAGCACATACAGATTTGTTTTTCTATTATATTTCAAGGATTTGCACGCAATGGGAATATCTCTCAGTTGTCGATACACCGGTTCTAAAGCCGAACGGTGCGGTATCGCATCGCACCGTATCGTATCTTATTCTATACTGTCTTCTCAGCCTGCCAATGAAAGCCTGACGACAGGCATATGGAAAATTTTACTTACTCTTCAAAATGTGCCCAAAAATTTGCATTTTTAACACCAACTGCTTGTGTTTATCGACAATGAAAATCGTTTTCACCTTTACGCTTCAATTTTGTTTATACATCAGGCTTCTACCTGTAAAACTTATTACTACACATCATAGGAATTTCCTAACTTGTGAACACACAACAACATCAACGCTTCCTGTTCTTATCATTATCTACTCCGAAGTTATGAAGTCCTAAGTTTTACTTTCAATGACAACTCAATTTCCTGTTGTGTTGCTATTTCCTTCCGTTTTATTTTTAAAGATGTTTCTTTGTCTTGCCACAATTGTTTTGTTGTTACCAACTTGCAACACTTTATTCCCGCCCAGCTTCAATTGTGTGTCATTCGCTTAGGGACTGGATAGATATGCTTTCTTTGCTGAGAGCAGCATAAAAATGCTTGGCTAAAAAATAAGAAATCACTGCACGAAAAAACAAAACGCAACAATTGCTTTGTGCAGCATAAGTAGAGACAACAGATACCGCAGCCAGGATACTAGCAGTGACAACAATAATATCTTTTGTTAGTGACAGTGAAACAACATAACAACAGGAACATTGTTTAACGCAAAACAATGTATTTGTTTTCAGACGTCGTGTCGAACACGTATGCAACATTATCCTCTGCAATAACATCCTAGCTAAGGAGTGCAATTGTACGACAGGCACAGTCGTCTGAGCAGCAGCGAGAGATGGAATCAAAATGGAACAGAACTTTGAAGCAGTAACGAAAACTGCGGCTTCAACAACCCATCCATTTTGTGCTATAATCAGAAACGCTTGTTTTGTCTATCTGGCAATTTTTTTAGATTCGCACATAGGAATTCTGTCTATGAGGTTCTTTTTTTTGTAATAATTTCATTCATCCATTAATCGAGCTTCTTTTCGTGTCTAGTCTTATTAAAGTGGTTCCAAACGGGGTTTTTTTGTACAATACTTAGCTCCTTTGCAGTTCTTATATATCAGTCGAACTTGACGACTCCCATTATTCTAACGACATTTTCGATAACTGACCTTCCAGAGCATTGTGTATCTTTGGCATCGAAATTACCGGATCGGAATTGACAAAGCCAAAATTGCTCATATTAGGATCATAAATACTATTCATATTTGCAGCTGCCTGGCTGGCGTTTTCGCCTTTAGTGAAGAAAAACTATAAAATACGCCACTCAAACAATTCTGAGTCAAGCAAACACAAAACGGAGTTGTTTTGTTTTAGTACGAAATCTTGTTTTTCTAACGCCATCTAACGTAACCTAATCACACTATAGGTAATATACATTACTAAAGTCATCTATTGGACAAATAATGGATATGGTTTAACTATAAAAGAACAAGAACATACCACAAGAACATTATGGCTTTCTTAACAAGTTTCTTGTGCTAACTGTCGAAGAAATACTGCTCTCCCTAACCACTGTCGACGTGAGCCAAATATAAGAACGATAAAAACTGCCACAGCAAAAACTCAAACAACAATCTCGATAAGTAGAAACGTAAAAAATGTACAAAAGACAGTTTGTAGGATAGTCCTAATGCAGGATGTTATTCAGGGATGCAGGCACTCGCAACAACAACAACAACATGAACATTTCAGATATGGAAGTTTAATAAAGTGTAACAACCTCTTTTTCCCTTCTCGGCGCTAAAAGCGTCTTCTTTACTCCATAGGAAAGAAGTTTCAATGACATTTAAGTCTATTAAGTTTTATGGAAATAACAAAAATAACAAAAGAAGGAAACGAATAACGAGGAATCGAGTGGTTAGAAATAAAGGAAAAACTTATTGTGAGAGAAAACTTTTAAGTGTTAAAAGTAAATGATGTAAAGGATATCCTAGGGAGATATTTGTGTGTTCGTGTGTGTGCGATTTTTGAATGGTAAACTGTATAATAATGAATTGTATTCGTTTGCTGTTCTTTTGATAATTGAAAATATGCAAAAAGGATACGTTTAGGTTAGTAAATACAAGAAGATTTTGCAATGAGTGGTATAATTTCAATTGTAAATAATGGCTGTTTAATGTGTGATGTATATACATATATATATATGTATATATATATGTATATATATATGAAGTACAAGGAAATGGTCAATAAAACACAACAAATATTTATTATTCATTCAAATATCGGTTTAAGGGTAGTCCCATTCCGGAATAACATACTAATGCTAAAGAATAATCCTATCATCAAAATATATTTTAAACGGGTTTTCCGGAAAAAATCTCTTTTATGCCTTCTATCGATTGAAAACCGGTGCCTCGAATTGTTAATTTAGAAAAGTCCTATTCACAGATAAAGGGGGAAAGATATTACATATATCATACTTGAATGTTCTAGGCGCGGTTTTGATGATCTTTCTAGAATATACACTTAGAGGAATTACACTCACATACCACAACTCGGCCGTCCTGACCATGAGATCCCCTGATCTCATAACATACTTGATTTTTCGTATCCTCCAAACCACGATAGTAGAATATTCTCTACTGCCCAAACATCTTTAACTTCCTCAAAACTTCAAATATTATATAAGGCCCTTTATATTGGGAATTAGCTTGGGAATATGCTTCGTAATCTTCAGTGAGCCGTATGCTCATTTCTTCATAATCTTAAGTCAGCCGTACGCCCGTTACTTTATAATCTTCAGCGAGCCGTCTGCTTGCTGCTTTATAATCTTAAGTGAGCCGTATGCTCGTCACTTTATAATCTTCAGTAAGCCGTTTTCCCCGTCGCTTCATAATTTTAAGTTTTTCTAAAAACCATTTTCTCTCTGTAGTAAAGCGTTTTCTTTTTGCATAAGGTCTAACTCTCCCTCCCTCTCAACATTGCACATCTGTTCTCTGCGCCATCACACCTTTCCACGACGCATGCAATATCAGCGCCTTCAACTCCTTTACTGCCATCGTTGCTCTTATCTAATTTTGGTCATTCCCTACTTGACTCGGCTGGCACTTCGTTGCGGTGAACAATGAATGCGCTTTTTGTTCCACTTGATGATATGCCAATTTGCTGTAGACAATTACGCAGTTTTTTTTTTCATTTTTCTCTTAAACTCTGCTCTCTTTATTTCACTCTTCGGCTCTAATCCTACTTCTGAGACTTTGGTATCGTGGAACGTATTTCCACATCAGCGTCAACTTTATTAATTCAATCAAGAAAATGCTACGATATTTCGGAGAGAACACATATTTACGTAATGGGTGCAACAAAGACAAACTTATTTACAGAATAGTGTTGTTTATCATAGACTAAATTTTAGAATGTTCTTATTTACATCACAAGTGAAAAGGAGATAACAATAGACTTTATAATTCTAATTCTAGAAAAGTCCTATTTACAGATAAAGAGGGAAAAATATTACATATATCATACTTGAATGTTCTAGGCGCGGTTTTGATGATCTTTCTAGAATATACACTTAGAGAAATTACACTCACATACTACACTATGTTCTGGTTTTATGAGTTTATAAGGTTTATGATATAATTTTAGTTGAATTCAATTAAATATTGGGATTTTCCGAATAACCAACTAACTGGGAAACAATGAAAGAGTTTGAATTCAGTACTCAAATTTGTACATTATGTGACATTTTTAAGAAATTTGTGCTTGAAATTTCGACAATTCGTACTATATTAGAAATTTTTAGGAATTTATTTCGCCGTTGATAGTATACAATTCAGTTCAATTCTAAATAAAGGGGGTCTGAGGGATTGAAAAATGGTATTCGATCTTCGGAGGTCCCTTTAGCTTTACAAGATATGAATAAAGGAAAATTTATAAGTGAACTGTTACAATTTACTAGTGAATTTAGTAGATTACTATATACATATATATTATTATATATTATTCTAAATTGCTAGGAAATTTTAAATGTGCTTTAATTTGGGCTTTCAAATTGCCATAAATTCTATGAAGGGTTCACGCGGTAAAAAACCGCGAATTTTGTCAAATACTACTATTTAATATAGCTTTACTGGTTCCTGTTATCCATATATTTGGAATCAAAGATATTTTAGACAATGCTGGGCTAACTTTCTCTTGTATGGGAAATTTGTTTCCTACATTTCCATGCAAAATTTCGGCCCTTGGCTCACGTGTTTGGGCCTCTATCATCCATTCAACTGGCATACGATTACATTGACTCAAATCTTTGTGACGATATATAAGGGCGGTTCCAACGCTAGCCGAACAAAGAAGACCCAAAAAAGTTGGTAAAATTTTTCCATATTTTTCTGTTTTCTTCTATGCCCTGTTTATAGTAAAAACTGTCAAACTCCTTAAAATAGCTCTCAATCGCAGTCTCGCAGTGTTGGCAAATTTTTTATTACCGAGCCATTTTTTCATGTTTGGAAATAGAAAATAGTCCGAGAAAGCTAAATTTAGTGCGTGATGCAGCAATATTGGCGTTCGCAATAGTGGATGTGTAAATTGGAGCATTGTATTGATGAAACAACACTGTTTTCCATAATTTTATTACCTAAACGCTGCAATAAATTAACACAATATTCGCCATTTGTGGTTGATGGTTTTTCCTTTCTGAAGATTATTAATACAAATAATCCCATGCGGATCCCAAAAAAAGACAAACGCCATGATCTTGCCTTCAGATGGAACCGTCTTCGCATTCTTCGGACACGATTCTCTCTTTCCAGTCAACTGCTTTGACTGTTCCTATCTCTTTGTCTCAGGTGTGAAGTGGTGGACCCATGTCTCATTTCTAGTTATATACGGTGAAACACCGCCAACCAAACTCTACCGAAACACCTTCACGACGCTGTTTTTGCTTTGTTGAAAGCAAGCGCGACAGCCATTTTGCGCATAGCTTTCTCATCTTCAAACCTTCGGTCAATATACGATGTATAGCACTTTTCCAAATGCCTATCATTTCCCCTAGCTCACGCACCTTCAGCCGACGATTATCCACTACCAGTTTGTTTTTCTTAACCGTATCTGGCGTGGACACCTCAATTGGACGCCCACTACGGTGTCCGTCTTGGCAGCTCGTACGACCTCGTTTAAACTCTGCTATACAATATTTTACAGTCATAAACGAAAGAGCAGACTCTCCCAGAGTAGAATCTAGCTCGGCTTTAATATTGGTTGGACTGAAACGTTTCAAATGGAAATATTGAATTACATAACGGTGACCAATTTTTTTCACGTTTACAAATTCAATGATGGCTTAAATAACAATACTAAACAAGGTGGTGCCTTGGAATTTAAAACATATGTTTTACAAGGTTGCCACTTTTCCCCAAAATTAATTTTTTTCTATACGTGAGTTCGCCTGGGTGTGGGACCGCTGCCATAGAGGTATTATAACCGGCAGTCGTTGTGGGAGTATTCAATATTTTTATTATTTTTTTTCTTTTTTTCCCGAAGCAAAAATTTACAACTTCTTAACATGTGCCTAAAATTGTTGCCTTTCAATATTTTGAATTAATTATGTGAATTCTTATGAAAAAAGAGAATTTTCATGAAACAAACGAGCTCATTGCTGTAGAGGATCTGATGAAAAGGCAGTGAAATGATTTCAAAAACAACAGCATCGTCCACACCACGAACAGCGCATCTTTTTCACTCCACCATATTCTCTTTTTTTACCGGGTTATGATTGGAAATGCATATTATTCCCAATTTTTTTTTTTTTAAGTTTCAACTTAAATATTTTCCTTGTTATTGAATATTTGAATCCAAATTTTAGTGAGCTTTTACTAATAAAAGCGAGAGTGTTTAAGGTTTCGTTAGAATCACAAAAATCGTGCAAAATTTACTTGAAGTGTTAATGTTTCAATTATATGTTCACAAATTTTTAAGGGAACCGCGAGCCATTTCAATGACTTAAAAACTTGCTAATTAGCCATATAATACTGTGTTTACTTGCTGATGCCCCCAGAATATTTCTCACACTTTGGGGAAAAAAAGTGCAAAATAAATTTCTTTGAAATTCAAAGCGGGAATAGGATTGTGAAAACAGCAGTAATTCCTCGCATTTATTGATTGAAAGTATCTGTCAACAATTTCTAGTTGTTAAGCACAAATGAACCAGCTGTAGAGAAATTGTTGAATTTAGTTTTTCTTTTTAGTTTAACTCTACACCACATCCTCGTATTTCATTATATGATGACAGACTTAATATCCGTCGAGTGAATTTATACTCGGTGTGGCCAACTCATAATGCCAAACACAAATATAGAGATTTATACTGCTTGTCCCCGACAAAGATAAATACACGCACCCATGCATGTTCACATACACAAATTCAATTAACATTGATGGTACAAACACATTCGTCATTTGACTGCATAGATGGCAAAAACACGCCCACACATACTCGTACACACACACGCTACAGATGATGACTTGCAGGCGTGTGCAATTGAACTGTTATGAATGTTCTTTCAAAACGAATGAAATTTTCATATGCAAACAATGACATTCAGTGACAGAAACGGTCATTTTATTTGATTTTCAATGTTTTTTTATTTCCTTTTTTGACTGCATTCCAATGAGGACTTTTAAATGTTTTTAATATTTGATCTCTATTCAAAGCATGTTATTTTTATTTTAATCAGAAACAAATCAAATCCGAAAATAGTTTTGATTCGTTTCAGTTGCTGAACCCTAAATCAAAAATATAAAAAATTTTATTCCAACAACCAAATTAAAATTGTATTGAACTTTGTCTCTGTTTCATACTATATCCAAAATGAAATTACTAACAGTTTTGATGTTGATTCTTGTACAAGATATGAAATTAGAAATAACTTTGATGCTGGTACAATTTGTGATATCTTTTGTTTGTACTGGGTTATCTATTTTTCGGTTTCAAAAGCAAAGTTAAATAAAACACACATAAAACTATGAACTCGGTGAAACTTGTATTTCATTATAATGCTTGCCTTTATGCACGAAATACAATATCATGTCTTTGGATTGGTTGCAGCAGTAGATCCTTTTGAGATAATTTTCGTCCACTAAATAGATAGATCAGCAGTATTGCGGTTTAACAAAGCCGCGGGCGCTGATGGCCTGCCAGCAGAGCTGTTTAAAACTGGTGGCAATGAGCTAATAAACAGCTTCAGCCTCAGCTCCTAAATACGATTTGGCTCGAGGAAAACATGACCGATGATTGAAATTTAAGTGTACTGTGTCTTGTGTTTAAAATAGACGATGCAAGTGTTTGTAAAAATTGTGGCGTTATCAGTCTTTTACCCATTGCTTATAAGGTCCTGTCGAGTGTGATATGTGAAAGACTAAAGCCAATTCTAACTGACCTGATTGGACCTCAGTGTGGCTTTAGACCTGATAAATCAACAACTGACCAGATATTCACAATACGACAAATTCTGGAGAAGACCAAAGAAAAACAGATCGACATGTACCATCTTTTCGTCGATTACAAAGCTGACTTCGATAGCCCAATACGGCAAAAACTGTATGAGGCCATGTCCGAGTTTGGAATTCCTACGAAGCTTAAACGTCTTCGTAGGATGACGCTGACTGACACGAAGTCTTTTGTGAAGATAGGCGAAGATCTTAGCGAGCCTTTTAAGACCAAACCAGGATTTAGGCAGGGAGACAGTCTATCGTGCGATCTCTTCACCATACTGTTGGAGATGATTATGAGGAAAGCTGCAGTTAACACGTCTGGCACCATCTTTAACAAAAACCATATGTTACTCGCATATCCACATGACATAGACATAATTGGCAGAAATTTGCGGGATGTTACTGCAGCCTTCTCAAGCATTGAGAATGAAGCAACAAAAATGGGTCTGGTGGTAAACGAGGACAAAACAAAATTATTGGTTTCAACGATCAAAAAGTCTACTTGTTTGGGATGATGTGTGAACGTTGATAATTATAATTTTGAAGTGGTGAAAAGAATTCATCTACCTCGGTTTCGATGTAAACAAAACGAATAATGTCAGCATGGAGATAAAGCAGAGAGTATTGCTTGTTAACAGGTGTTACTATGGGCTAAGCAAGCAATTCAATGATAAAGCAATCTCTCGACAAAAAAAAATACGACTGTACCAGAGGTTGGTTCTACCTGTCTTGTTATATGGCGCAGAATCCTGGCTATGGCGCAAGCGGAGAAATCAGTACTGGCAGTTTTCGAGAGGAAAATACTCCGGAAAATATATGGACCCATCATTGTTAACGGAGAGTATTGGCGTCACATGAACAATTAGCTGTAAGAGCTATATGCCGACATCGGCGTGGTTAAACTCATTAATATACAGCGATTGCGTTGGCTGGGCCATTTTGTGCGGATGGGCCCAAATGCTTCGGCACGGAAAGTTTTCGACAATGAACTCAATGGACGGCGCAGAGGGGGGCGACCAGACCTCCGTTGGAAGGACCAGGCTCTTGAAATGCTATCGGAACTTGGTGGGACGAATTAGAGGAGAAGCGCAGAAGATCGAAGCGCTTGGAATTATTTTCTACGGGCGGCGTATATTTGATAAGGATATCTATTCCAGTCGCCATCTAAGAAGAAAAAGAAATAGATAACGCCATCTATTAGAAAAACGTTGATCTTATTTTTATTATACGTACGAATTGTAAGTTTATAAACAATTGATTATTTTTATTTTTTTTTCTAATTTTACTAATTAGAAAAAAACGTGTTTTATTGCATTTTATGAGAAGGTGGCAGAAGATTGAAGCGCTTGGAATTATTTTCTACGGGTGACGTATAATAGATAAGGATGTCTATTCCAGTCGCCACCTAAGAAGAAGAATAACGCCGTCTATTGGAAAAACAACGATCTTATTTTTATTATATCTTATATGAATTATTTATGTATTAATTTAAAAAAAAAAACATGTTTTATTGCATCTCATGAGTGGCGTACAGTTGAGCATCTTACAATTAGTGACCCCTTCCACGCTTTCCACTTTTAAATTCACTGAACGGATCCTATTCTTTAAGGGTTTTGCCGAACATCGCTATGGGAAAAGATACGTGGATGTGTTCAAGGCTCTAAATGACGGTTATATGAACGATAGCCGCCTGTACTAGCCATCGTGTTACGGTCCGTCACAAAATTAACTTCTTTATGGAGTACAAAATGGGAACGAATCCCCCTGACATGTCTGTGGTCACAACGAAAAACGATTTAAGTGAAGTAAGGACAAAGCCGAGTAATAATATTAATTTCCATATTAATTTCAAACCCCATAGCAAAATTCGTTGCTACATAAAAAATTGTGTAGTATTTCTAAATATTGATATAAATAAGAACATTCTCATAATAGCGATTTCTTGAAAAACACCCAATATTATTTTGGAATGGGAAAAATTTAAGACGGAATGACGGTTTAGCTTAGACTAACTTTATTAAGAAGAAATAAAAGCAGCAGTAAGAACAAATAGTAGAGTTACCAGGTGATATAATTATATTCATTGCAAATATATTGGAGCATTAAATTCCGTGTTGATTTTCCAACTACAGGGTGTCCGTCGGGAAGGTATACTACTTTGTGTGTTTATAATTTTTGATTAAATGAAGAAGAATGGATCTTATATTGATAAATGTTTTATTTAATGTCAGCAATTATGTATGGAATACAATATCAGATAAATGCCCGCCTCTGTTAGCCTCACAAGTGCGAGCCCTTTTGAGCACATTTTTCATTACATTCTCACACGTTTCACGCGGTATTTCATTAATTTCACCACGAATATTTTATTTGTGTTACTCAAGCGTTTTTGGTTTGTTTGCATAAACCTTGCTTTTCAGATATTCTCACCAAAAGAAGTCCGGAGCAGACAAATCAAGCGACCGTAGAGGCCAATCAAAATCACCATTCCTTGAAATAACTTGTTGTGGAAATAGGTTTCACAGTAATTCCATTGTAATCCTCACTGTATGCGATGTGGCACCGTCTTGTTGGTACCACATGTTCATCAAGCCCAAATCATGCAGTTGTGGCGTTAAAAAGTTTTCAATCACGATATCGCTCCCCATTGACAGTTTCCGTTACGACGTTTTCACTTCACCCTGACCAAATTGCACACCAAACTGTCACTCTTAATGGATGCAAAGGTGAGTGATGAATAATTTGAGGGGTTTCCATTGCCAGAACCGATTATTCTGTTTATTCACATATCCATTCAAACGAAAATGTGCCTCGTCACTCACTATGATTTTTTCATGAAAACCGTGGTTGTCATGGGCGAACTGTAATAACCTATTGGCATATGTACGGCGGCAAAAATGGCCTTGTGGAAGAAGCTCTTGTGTCAACTGAATCTTAAATGGAAACAAATGCAAATCCTTCTTTGAAAACTAAACTCCTGAGCTCGGCGCCGAATTGAGGTTGATGGACTGTTTTGAACACTTTCTTGAGCAGCAGTAATGTTTTCAGCCAATCTTGCAGTACGTTGGGGTCCATGCTTGGCCCTATCAGCTACAGGCCCTCTTTCTTCGAAATCATTCACTACACGATAAATAGTGCGTCTTGTTGGGACGTTGTTTCTCCAAAAAATTTCACGTAACTTTCTCATCGTCACAGTAATCGATGATTGATTTTGATAAAATGTTTTAACGATTAAAACACGTTGGTTTATCGAATATTTTTCCATAATAAATTTGTCACGTCTCTACTTCACGAGTGCCAAATATGAACTGTCAAGACTAATGTTTACCGAAATGGCGGCAAAACAAAGTAGTATACCTTCCCGACGGACACCCTACATACAAATATGTGATCGCTTTTATTTTGTATGTATGTTATAGCAAAACTTTATGAACTTTTTGAATTGGTGTTAATGGTTTTTTTGCTATAAAAAAAAAAAAATAATGCAAAAACGAACAAGCAAATTATTTTAACATGTTGTTAATCTATACCACCATAAAACAATTTCTGTTGCTGTCTTTTTTTTTAATCGCTGTTGTTGCGTTAAAAATCCATCATTGAGGCAGCTTTAATTGCAATTGTGCGAAAAGGTAAAACCATAAAAATGTTAACAATAAACCAATTTTATGCCATGCAGATGCTCACGCTTTAATAAAATTTCAATGAATAATGAATAATGGATTGTGTAGCTGCGGCATGAAAAACTAACAATTTAAAATTGAAAAAAAAATGTATTAAGAAAAAGTCACTTTGTAGATTATTGAAAGCCTGCTGTTATTTGGTTTCATTAATTTGTAGAGAGTGTATTTATGACTTTGGACACTGAAATGTGAAAAAATGCCCAAACATTAATTGTTGCAATTATTAAAATGATATGGTGCATCAGATGCAGTGTTGGCAATTTAATTAATTTTTCCGCTAAATTTGACGTTTTTTCAGCTGGTTTAGCGGGAAAATTTTTGATTTGTTTTTAAACTTTTTTTTCCAAAATTTTGTAGATTGTGTTTACCTTTTTCATTTTAGTTTTTGATGTCTTTTTTTTTGTAAAATTTATTGAAATAATAATTTCTCTGAAAGAATCTAATTTCTAATTTTAAACAATTTTATCATTTAGTCGTTAATTAAGATATTTCCATTACATTACTTTTGCTTGTTTTTCTCTGATAATGCCCATACTGACCACAAGTAGTTTATAGTTTTAGTTTATATTAGTTAAGATTTGTCCAGATTTGTTAAGATTTCCGAACCGAAAAGAGTTTCAAATAACTTTGGTTTTACTTTATTTTCGCCAAAACTTTTCGATCATTATCGCTGCACCATTAGCAACAAATCTTCAACTTTTTATCTGATAGAAGTGTCCTTAATAATTTATTATGCCCAAAAGTTTTGTAGCTAATTGTACAAATTTATAATACGGACTAACATATTGTGTTATATCGTTGAACTGATGGAATACCATTCGCTCTCTGTGAAAAAACAAACTCGTAATAGTTGCTGGAATACACAATCAAAGCAAGCAGAATGAGACACAAAGGCATAAATAAATAATTCAATTTGACATTTCAATATTTTTCCTTTGTTTGCCAAAAACATAAAACTAAATGGCGAAATTTGAACAGATGAATGAAATTGAACGTGACACGATTTCGTTTTTTTTACGCTCACCATAAAATGAAAGAGATTATCAGGGCCGAGCAGACATTTCGGCGCCAAAATTGACCACTGTTATTCCTTAGGAATATACTTGGCAACCAGAGTTATAATTTTTAGTAGTTATAATAGTAGTAGTAATATTAGTTTTAAGAATAACAAGAAAAATTATTTATAAACAATGATAAAAGAAATGAAAAGAATGAGCTGACCCAAAAACATTATATATTCGGTCAAAAAAAGTGTTGGAAATTTGTCAATAAAAAAACAAAACATTTATGATTTATTCAAATATATTGAAACTACTGAAAGTAGTAGAAAACTTATGCCCACGAATCATTCCGTATTTAAAACATTTTCCAAATGCATATTAAGGAAAAGATTTTAATTCTCTTCAATGTCTTATTTCGACTGAAAATGGCCATCTCAAATGAGTAATTTGAGTTTTAGAAGAAGAAACCAGTATAGAAATTTCAGTCAGGTAAACTGACTTGCATATACAGGGTGTCCGTCGGGGTTTACATTGATAAATGTTTTATTTAATGTCGGCAATTATGTGTGGAATACAATATTCGATAAATGTCTGCCTCCTTTAGCCTCATAAATGTGAGTCCTTTTGAGCACATTTTTTCATTACATTCTCACATATTTCACGCGGTATTTCATTAATTTCATCACGAATATTTTGTTTGAGTTGCTCAAATGTTTCTGATTTGTTTGCATAAACCTTGCTTTTCAGATATCCCTACAAAAAGAAGTCTAGATCAGTCACATCAGGCGACCGTGGAGGCCAATCAACATCACCATTTCTTGGAATAACTTGTTGTGGAAATAGGTCTCACAGTAATTCCTTTCCGTCTTGTTGATACAACATGTTAATCAAGCCCAAAGCATGCAGTTGTGATCAAAGATTGATTCCTCCTGACCAAATTGCACAGCAGACTGTCACTTTTAATGGATGCAAAGGTGACTGATGAATAATTTGAGGGATTTCCATTGCCCAGAACCGACTGACTA